>ML822195.1:115652-125994 GCA_009831015.1 Picea engelmannii | reverse complement strand
GTCGTGAAAACAAAACGAAGGTGAATGTGCAAGTGTCGCAAAAATTGAAAATGTCGTTCATTTGAAAATTGCGACGGAAAATTGATGTTTGCAAAACATAAGTGTAGGAAGCTTATAAGACAATGGAAAAAAGTGGATTGGTTTCCAACAATTTTCAAGGCTTTTCTTGTCATTTGTGGCTTGACTTTCGTTTCTTGACTCTTCTTGGCAAAAAAATTCTCTCTGACTTTAGATTCTGAGTGTGTTTGGTTGGTTGAGAACCAGTGATTGGTTGAAAGTTAAGTACTTGGTTTTTCTCCTTTGCTTATTTGTTTGAAAGAACATTTTCATTTGCATTGAGAAGACTAATTGGTTTTCTCTTCATTTTTTCTTTCATTGAAAGAGTTGATTGGGTTGTTATTGCTTGATTCTTTATGATTTGATTTTATGTTCTCATTAGTATAGTGAGAGTTCTTTTTGGAAAGTGAACAACAAGTTTTTCTTTAAAAAACATTGTTTTTTGTGTTTTAGAAAACATTGAAAAATCAAATTTTAGAGATTGTTGAAGTAGTTGAAAAAGACACATAGATCATTGTCCTTTGATGAATGATTGTTTGCATTGACATTTAAAAGGAAATTTTTGCATTATAGTACAGGGTTGATTTAATGGAAAAAAATTTGCATTATAGTATAGGATTCATTGAACGAAACATGTTATATTTCATTCTCATCCTTGCATTTTTGGGTCAGAGTCAACAACATGAGTTTCACTTTCGTTACCTTTGAGTAAACAACAACTCTTAAAAACATTGCATAATCTTAAAATTTATCTAGTAACTCTTTTCTAGGGCTCTTTTACACCAACATTTAGCTAGGCTAGTGATTTGGAGTAGGAAGAGAGATACACTCTCCAAAATCTCAAAACACATAATAACATCTTGAGTTAGGGAGTGTTAAATTCCATTTGCAACATATTGTCCTGGGAAGCCCTTCTAACACAAGGGTCAAGCACTAGGTCGCATTGGTGTTGGTAGAGTTACTCACCCTGCTTTGTTGACATCAGTGTAGAGATTGCACATATTACGGGGATCACTCGGAGGTATACCCACAATGATGAGTGGAAACCTTTTGAGTTGATTTTGGGCTAGATACCCTGCCCTTGCATGTGGATTGGACTGACGACTGTTCCCCCAGGATTTAGTGTTGTTTGTGGTGAACTTAGTGGCCTATCTCTCTAGGTTCTTACCCAAGTTGAATGTGGAGGGGAAAGTCTTCACGGTACCTGGAATTGACGTTGATCAAACTCACTCGAGATCCTTGGATGGTATACCCACGATTATGTGTGGGAGCTTGCACCAGGGTGTAAGTCCATTAAGCAGGTCGTCAACGTAACTTTCCATCCTAGCCCCACCCCTTCTCGTCTTGTTGTTTCGATGTTGGATTTCATCACCAACTAGTGGCTTCAAAATTAGAAGGTCATGGTTGCCTGGTGATTACTTCTTAGATTTTTGTTTACTAGTGTGGCTTGTTTCTCGAAGTTGTCTATAGGAATTTCTTTGCGAAGCTTATCATTCATTTACAATAGCTCCCCCACGTCGCTCATGTAGAATGTGGGGTTTATCTCTAGAGCATCTGGACAAGTTACAACCCTTGCCTACAACTACACCCGAGGATTCTCCTCAGCATGGTGAAGTTGTAGTTGTTATCACACCTCAAGTGGAATCAACTGACTCTCTAGAACCTTTTTGAATTACCAATACTAGAGAGGACTATCGCATTCACCATGGTGAACGACCTTTTGTGTGATTATATTCTTCTGAAGAAGCAGTTGTTACCTCTTCTGAATCAACCGTTGGGCCTTCTCCCGGTATAGTAGGCCAATATCCTTTTTGGTCAGCAGACATCTGCAGGCCCTTCTTTAGTCCTGAGTCGCCTGTCGTCTCTGAAATCAACCCTCAAGTGTTTTCTGAGACAAAGACGGTGCCGATGAATACCACTTATCACTTTACTCTACCTGCCTATATGGCCCATATCGTGATTACTACAAGTGTCCCAACTGGGTTCACTACAGCTGGTCTTCCTCCTATAAATACCCAGCGCATGACCCATGTTACTCCGACATTACCACCTGGCTACCATGCATTGAATGCTTTGTTGAATGCTTCAAATCCAACACCTCTGCAAACTCCTTCTGGTACTTCTGGTGGTCCTTCTTTTCATGGGCACCCTATTCCTGGTTTTATTCTGACACTCCCTCAATTTCCTTCTAGCAATCCTAATCCTAGTGGCACTATCCCGACTATTGCACCAAACCCATAGATTCATGTTGGTGGACAAGGTGGTACGTTTCCATTTCCTTTTACCGAACACAATACTATTACTACAAAATCTACAATTGGCACACAACTTTCGGTTGGAACTCCACCTACAATAGGGGGACCAACCCCACCTTTTGGACAAAACATACCTCCTGAATTGGCCCAGTATTGGAATCAGATTTTACAAAACTTTCCTCAAAATGCCGAGGGGCAGCAAATTGTCCCTACTATAGGCCAACTATATCCAGGTATACCTAATCCTATTTTGGGGCAAAGTCAAAATACTCAATCTTAGGTCCCCACTCACACTCAAGGTTACCATCCTTGGAATTACTATCCTCACCAACCGCCACCGAATCAACAAGGGTCTTCCCACTATGGGCAGACTGCATATGGTCCTACTGGTTTGCCGATAGGGATTCCACCTCAAAGTCACCAATACCCGCAGGTGAATAGACAGTTTCCTTTTCTTGCTACTTTGGATTTGCCAGATTTGTCTAGGATTCTAAATGATCATATTTTTCACTCTCCCCAATGGTCTGTTATTCCAGCCAAGCTTCCATCGGACATTCTGAAATTTGATGGAAAAGTAGGAGAGGAACCGAACAATCACGTTATGACTTTTCATCTATGGTGTTCATCCAACTCCTTGATGGATGATTCTATTCGTCTACGTCTTTTTCAACGAACCTTTACAGGTTCCGCTGCAAAGTGGTATATTGAATTGCCACGAGGTTTCTTCTCTGATTTTAACACCCTAGCTATAGATTTCCTTACACATTACCAGTTATCGATCCGTTATGCTACCGGGACTGAGATTTTGACTTCCTTCAAACAGACTAAAGGCACTGATATATCGGATCATATCCATGAGTGGCGAAGGAGACGACGTCTCATCAAACTTGAACTCCCCAATCAGTTACTGGCTGAATGGTTTACAAAATCCTTTATGAACGAAATTGATAAAGACATTGCCATGGGTTGTGTTGTCATAGAGGAGCAGGCTATAAGTCATGATCAATATATTGATCTCGTTTATTCGCAAACAAGAACACTTTACGATTTTCTACTTGAATTACCTCGTCCTTTTACTTCCAGTGCTTCAACTACTCCAGCTTCTTCGCATGCATCTGATGGTGTGATTGGTACTACCCATACCCACTCACATTTTGTTTCAAGTACAACCCCTAAATCGACATCTTATAATGTTCAAAATTCTTTGTCTCCTGCTACTCCCACTAGTAAAACTTCTGAGGTGAACGTCGTTCAATCTACCCTAATCGGTAAAAATAAATCTAAAAAGGGGAGAGGCAAGAATAAGGAGGGAAAAAATAATAATCAAACTGAGCAAGCTAAAACCCCTCCTATTGAAGATCGGGTACCCTTGCCTTATCTGTGGTGACAATCACTACACGAAGGATTGTCCACGACGTGCCGAGGTTACTAAGTTCCTTCAGGGAACGAAAACCATCTACGTCGGCAGTCTTTTCCCAACCCTTCCTGTCTCAACAACAGGCTCAATTGGTAATCCATGAACAACCATCTACTTCTATGACATCATATGTTTTGATGTGTACCAGTGATTCTAAGAAAAATAACGTTGCACTCACGACTAGAGCCAAATATTATACTCCATCTAAGGAGAAGGTTGACGATTTACCTCCTCTTTTGGTACAACCCTCTCCACCAACTCCACCTATGAATGGTCCTCTCCATCTCGAACGACCGAGCCATGATACAGTTCTGCGACCACCCCCAAAAAGTGTCATTAATAAATTAGCTTTCAATCCTCATGCTCGTGCGGCCCAGAACTACAACATTGTTGAAGATCTGGCCCAAGCACCTTTAGCGATGTTTGCACTTGAAGTCCTTCAGTCTTGTCCTGCACAACGGAGGGCTCTGTTGAAATCTATAGGTGGAATTGATCCAACAGATACAAATTTAATAGTCTTTGACTTGGAATATCATATTCCAAGGTTACCCCCTCAGCTTGCGTTCCAGATACAAGTTGTTGTTTCTGATAAGAACATTTGTCGAACTGTTATTGATGAGGGTGCCTCTACATGTGTAATGTATTTTTCTTGTTGGAAAGCCATTGGATCTCCTCCCTTAAATGAATCACAAAATACTCTGAAATCCTTGAATGGATCTGGTTTTAAGCCTTACAGTGTTCTTCCATTGTTTCCTGTTACTCTAGAAGGTAAGACAGTCCAAGTTGAAGTGGAAGTTTTCGATGCTCCCCTTGATTATAATCTTCTGCTTGGTCGTAGCTGGATCGATTCCATGCGTGCTATTGTATCAACACTTTTCCGTGTAGTCCATTTTCCTCATCAAGGAAAGGTTGTTAAAGTTGATCAACTTGCCTTCTTTAATTCTGATACTTGTACTAGCAACGTGCTGTTTATAGCTAAAACCCCGCTGGGTTATGAGAATGTCAGTGTTGGCCTTCTAAAAGATTCTTCATTAATGGGTACTTTTCCCATTCCACCACCCGATGTTCCACACCCGTCCGTAGCCTCTATCAACATGATCTCCGCCGTACCTCATGAACTTCTTGTGTCTTCCGACCCTTGGATAGTCCGTGACCCTGGAGATCACACTCGTTTCGGCGACATCATGCTGTTAAGTTCGGTTGAATCTTCTTATCATGCCATTCAATCAGCAACACCTTCTACATCCTCTCTTGATGAGTTTTCTTCCGATCCTTTCCGTGTTATTTTTCCCACTGACGAGATGATCATGTCCGTCATGGAAGACACCCCTTGGGATGATGGGTATCATCGTTCCATACTCTTTCTGGAACAACACACTCTTGAGAATTATCAACGGATTTCGACTCCATCAACCATTGTAATCATATCGACCATTCCTGAATCTTAACATGATGTGTTTGCCGAAGGGAACCTCAGTAATATTTCTCCCACAATTCCCATTGACATATTTGTTAAACCTGGGATAGTTGAAAATGTTCACATTGGAGCTTCGTGTTCTCTGGATGAAATCGTTACCTATACATCTTTGTTCAAAGAATTTCTTGACATTTTCTCCTGGAGCTACGAAGAGATGCCAGGTATCGACCCCGCAATTGTTGTACATGAGATAAAGACATACCTCGGAGGTAAACCAGTCCGGTAGCACCTTTTCCCGGTCCACCCCCGTAAAGCAACGACTATCAAGCTCGAGGTTGAAAAACTTCTTAAAGCTGGATTTATTTATCCCGTGGCTCTGAATGAATGGGTTTCTAACCCTGTACCGATTGATAATAAAGGTGGCATTATTCGTGTATGTGTTCATTATCGGGATATTAACAAATCCTATCTGAAGGACAACTTTCCAACCCCTTTCGCCAACCAGATTTTCTATGACTGTGCCGGTAGCAAAATCTTCTCTCTCATGGATGGTTTCTCCGACTATAATCAAATTAACATCGCTCCTGAGGACCTTTTATTTGTCCTTGGGGTACTTTTTCTTATCGGAAAATACCCTTCGGTCTTAAGAACGCTAGTGCGACGTTTCAACGAGCTATGTCTTATGATTTTCATGATATAAAGCATATTGTTCAACCCTATTTGGATGATTTACCAACTCATTCTTTACACTGAGTCGATCACCCCACTCATCTCCGAGCTATTTCTGTTTGTTGTCGATTCTATTGGATTCGGTTAAATCCTCATAAATGCATTTTTTGTATAGAATCCGGCCGTCTTCTAGGTTTCATTGTTTCTCGTCAAGGGATCTGGATAGATCCTCTTAAGGTTGAGGTGATTCTTAATCTCCTTCCTCCTTATACACTGTGCTAGTTGCAAAGTTTGCAGGGGAAAGCAAACTTTCTTCGTCATTTCATCCTTAATTACACCGAGATTACTCGTGGTTTTACACGGCTACTAAAGAAAGATTCAGAGTTCGTTTGGGATACCGTGGCCAACAATTCTTTTGAGGCTTTGAAGTTTTCCCTCACGAGAGCTTCACTTCTCTTTCCTCCTGATTATAGTCGTGATTACTTTCTTTATCTTGTTGCCTCTGAGTATACCATTGGCATGGTTCTCGTTCAAGAGGATGATGCACATGATGAACATGTTATTTATTACTTGATTCGAAGTCTCACATCAACTAAAATCAAGTATCAACATGTTGAAAAACTGGCTTTGGCTGTCGTTCAAGCCGTTCAACACTTTCGGCATTATATTCTCTCAAGGAAAACTACAGTGATTTCACATTGCAACCCTATGCAACATATTTTGACACGTCAGTTGCTAGGGGGAAAGTACTCCAAATGGATTGTCATACTCCAGGAGTTTGACTTGGAATTTGATCACGCCACGTCTAAGAAATCCTTAGTTTTTGCTGAGTTAATATGTGATTTTCCTCACTCTGCCACGAAAAATGTAGCAGTAGATTCATTGCCTGATGAATCTCTTTTCCTTATTAGCACTGATGATCTTTGGTATGGGGATATCATTATATATCTCCAAACCCATACTTTCTGACCTGCTTTGTCTAGTACTGAATGACGTCATATACGCTATCAATCACATCAATACATTTTCCTTGGGGATACTCTTTACCGTCAGGGAATTGACTCTGTTTTTCGACGTTGTTTGACTTTTGATGAAGCCAAGAAAGCTATGAATGACTGCCATTCCAGAGAATGTGGTGGTCATATGTCTAAGTATGCTACTGCCCAGAATATATTAAGAGTAGGGTATTTTTGGCCTTCCTTATTCAACAATTGCATTACTGTCGTTCAGAAGTTCCATGCCTGCCAGACCTACAATAAGAAATTTCGGTCACATCCTGCTCCTCTTCATCCTGTGGTCTTAGTTGGTCCTTTTGAAAAAGGGGTCATTGATTTTATGACATGTCACCCTCACTCGGCCGGGGGGCATGGTTACATCATTGTAGCTATTGATTACTTTACAAAATGGGCCGAGGCGATGCCAACATTCGATAATACTAGAAATACTGTAGCGTTGTTTCTTTTTAACCATGTCATAGCTCATTTCGGTGTTCCCCAAACTATCGTTACTGATCACGGTAGTCATTTTAGGAATTTTATGATGTCTGAACTTACGGAAAATTTGGGTCTTCATCATGATAAATCAACACCTTATTATCCGCAAGCTAATGGACAGGTCGAAGCAATCAACAAAGTTCTTATAACTATGCTTCGACGGATGATAGGGATTCATAAAAAAAGTTGGCACACAATGTTGTTTTCGACATTGTGGGTGTATTAGACATCTGTAAAATACGCTATGGGGTTTATGCCCTTTCAATTAGTCTATGGTGTGGAAGCCATTCTTCCCATAGAATGTGAGATACCTTCTCTGAAGCTAGTTGTCGAACTCTTACCTAATACTTCTGCTAAAGAATAACGTCTATTTGTATCTGATGCTATTAGATGAAACTCGATGTGACGCCACTCTAGTAATAGAAGAACAGAAGAAACGTGTCAAGGAACAATATGACAAGCATGTCAAGCCTCACGTTTTCTCTGAAGGTGATCTTGTTCTTCTATATGAACAAGATCGAGATGTATTAGGAGCTGGGAAATTCGAGCCAACGTGGCGAGGTCCTTATATTGTTCGCCGAGTTTTGGAAAAAGGAGTATATGAGCTGGTTGATTATTATGGTATCCCTTTGAGTGAGCCTAGGAATGGGTTGTACTTGAAGTGGTACTATGCATAAGTCATTTGTGCATAAGTACTTGTATTTTATGTATCATACTTTGTGTGTGTTGCTTTAGTTTGCTTTTGACATTACATGGTATCTGCCCTTATGTTACGTTGTGTTTGATTTCCAGGTGTCGAAGTCTTCGCTACCCTATATTGGCTTCACTGATGGTGTTAGCCGTAGTACTCGGAACCTAGCTTCAACTGCGTGGGCAATCTATGCCCCAACCAATGAACTTATATCTTTACGAGGTGTATGTCTTGGTCATGCAACCAACAACATCACAAAGTATAACGTCGTTATTGAATTATTGGTTGATGCTATCTCACTCAGAATCCGTCATTTGGTTGTATGACTCAACTTGCATCTTGTAGTACTATAGCTAAGTAACATCTACTCTATTCGAAGTCCTACTTTGTTATGGGTGTATTTGCGAATTCGCCTCTTGGAACGATATTTTGATCACATTGAATATCAACATATTCCTAGATGTCTTAATACATTAACAGATGCATTGGCTAATTATGTATTGGATAGAAATTTGAACCATTTATAAATCGAACACATTAAAAATTCACACAATGTAAAGTAAGCCAGTAGAAGCCATTTGTATATATAACGATCAAAAGAGTTTGTTGTTTTTACAAAAAGTTTGTCTGAAGACCAAAATATAAAAAATTGAAGCTTATAGTTTCTACAAAGTGACATCACGGATGACGTTCACGGTAACACACGACTACCCTAGAAATCCTACGGAGCAGTCGACCCATAGCTGTTAATACCCCTACAGTTTGACGTTGATCGCGTCATGGAACCTCTTCCAGAGTCATATCTGGAATGTCTGCTGTCAGGCCTTCTAAATTCTGTTCCACCACCTGATAATATTCAGCATACTATGGTGCTACTGGTGCTACTTCTCCTCGTCACTAGATAGGAGAAGTGCCAGGAGGTCTATACGGTCCAACATCTATGTTATCAACAAAAAAATTGTGTTAGTCTTCAGATAAATACATAAAACAAAAACATTTAAATATGATAAAAATTCAAAAACATTTAAAAAGAGAAAATGCGTGTACTTCTTACCGAGGTCTCCCCACTGAGCGTCTTTAGGCAGTTCTAGATTCGGATCTCCTCGAAAATCCAACCCGGCATAGGCATAGTCATCGACCATCAACATCTGGTTTCAAAGCCAATCAAAGAAAATATCGTCATACTTGATGATTGGTCCTGCCACGTGCCGGGCCATGAGCCGACACCATCTGAGCAACCGTGGATCTCTAGGACCCAGTAAGTTCCACTCAACCTGTAGTCTAAACATAGGGACCCTCTCGAGGAAGAAGGACACTAAAAAATATCCATAACCAAATTGTTTCAATTCACCCCACGTGCATTTGGTTAATTGTATTTTGATACTGCGAAGCACAGCATCCGCCCAGTTGAATACTCAGGGCTCAGTACACTTGATGGCGTACTGGAAATAGCTCTGTAATTCCATATGAGGAGCAGAACTCCCTGCCATCTGAGCTATCATAAAGAGAATAGTGCAGAGGGTCAAATCTTGAACCCCCTAGATAGCTACTTTTCCCTTTTTCCTCTCATCCTCAGGTACACAGTATTGATTGCAGTATTCACTCATTTTTAACCCGCCACCTTTGCTACCGGACAGACTGGCATAATACCCACGCCTGGGTAATCTGGTCAAAAATTATATGTCTTGAATGTCAATGGATAATGTATGAGCTCCTACATTGAAAACCTGTTGATCTGGATCCCACATACGAACTAGGTACTCCAGTAGTCTGACTTGGGCCCTCATGCCCGAGATACAGAAGTATTTTAAGAGCCCACAATCTCTCAATGCAACTATAGTGGGAGGATGATTCTTTGCATTTGCATTATCCTCCTCATGTTCTCGTTATCGCCACTCAAACACCATGTTTGTGGCTATTTATCTGCATAAGGCACATAGAAGGAGGATTAGTGATTTTGTTCATGATCTAAAACTTTTTCATTGGCTAAATATTTAAAAAAAAAATTGGGTTTTGCGCTGCTCGCAGGTGCCTCATTTACACAGTGAGAACACCTTGCAGGTGGCTCAAAGTTCACCTTCGAGAACGCATCATTCTCGCAGGTCCCGTATGGGCTTCCTGCGAGAATTCCTATGCACGTGTAGGGTTCAAAAAGCCACTTAAAAATGAATAACTAACCAATGAAATCAAAAATTTAAAGCATGAAAATGTCAAGAATGAAGAGCTTACCGTAATGTTGTAGACGGCTCGTCAAATGATCTCTTGTAGCTCCCGAAAATCAACACCGAATTTGGAGGGTAAAAAGAGGGTTTTTGGAACTCAATAGTGAAAATGTGAAATGAT
>ML822195.1:90777-106004 GCA_009831015.1 Picea engelmannii | reverse complement strand
CATAACATTACTTAGAATTCCTTGAGAAAATGAGGTGCATTCATGGCTTTTTATAGCATTGCATTGGGTTATTGTGTAACTCCTTTGTAGTGTGAAAAGAGGCCATTTAGGGCATTATTAGGTCTTTGACCAGCCCACCATTCGGATTCAGGCCGGATTTGGAGGTCAAATCGTCTTGGGAGATGAACCAGAAGTGGTTGGGAGGCTGACCACATTCATAAATGCGCTGTTTAGCAGGTGTGTGGATTTTTGTGCTAACAACCGCACATCGTGCACATATGCGCACATTCTACATTTTTGTTCCGCGCATGTGCGCGCGTGCCCAACTTCTGTAAAACGCTCTTCAATTTTTCACTACTTTGTATAGTTCTTGACCTTTTTTTGAATGTTGTGAGATTAATTCAGGGCCATGAATGACTTCATTGTTGTTTGACGATGCTGAGTTATTGTCGACATGTGCGGACGAAATTTCAATGATAATAGATGCCCCCTGATGGATGAGGTTAGGAGCATACGTATAGCCGAAATCCATCAATGTTTCTTCTACTGAGAATGTTATTATAAGACAGAGAAAGAGTGGGATTGTTCAGAGCGATCCGTTGGAGGAAAAAAGGAACTGGAAGGACCCGACCTTCCATAAGGTGCGTAAAATATACAACTATGTACAAATGAGGTGGGCATGCCCCATGCTCGTGTTATGTAACTCTAAAAAAAAATATGACGAAAGCGTTGGTGTAGACAACTGCCATGCCCTTGGGGGAGGTTGTGATAGAGGCAAAAAACAATGCTGCAAATGAACATGCTTTGAATAGTAGGCATTGATCGCGGTAATAAGCAGCATCGATGGTGTGGGCATTGATAGCCTTGCCAAGTTTTGAGGTCTTCGGTGAATAAAAGAACTAACTCCAATAGTCGCAAAGTAAGACCCACCGTAACATGAGAAAGTGTTGGCGTCGAATGTTATGGGGGCCAATGACAACAGGGAGCAATGGTGTTTCACCCCGTGTTGTCCGAGATCTCTCATTGAATGGAGAATGAGAATCAAGATAGTGTCGCCCTTCTGGAAAATTGTGCTGATGTCGACAAAAGGGGAACGCGACTCCAAGAAGCAAAGGGCTTCGTGGAATCTACTGAGGTGAGGAATTGGCAGAGGTACATGGACGAAGTCAAGAAGTGGGAATACTCAAGGCTACCCTTGGTTGGAGGATGTATGAGATAAAGAGTGGCCACAACCATGTAACGAGGTCGAGTATCAGTGGGATGACAAGACTGGTGATAAGTTGTGCCATAGGCGAGACAAAGTGAACAAATTCAGAGGGTAGAGGTAAGTGACCTGTGGGGTACTCTGAAGAGATTGACGATGCTGACAAGGGTGAATGATAAGTAATGCCCCAACCAAGGGTGACATGGGTTGTGTGTGGCCAAAAAGGAAGGAAGCAAGTCACCAAAGGTGACGACAAAAGAAAATGTAATGACTGGAAATAAAGGCGTTTGTACAATAAATAATGAATAATTGGGGAGAAATGTACAGATACAGAAACGGGTGCCCGAGTGTGATATGGGTGGCCCACGTAGGGCATAATGTGCTTGGAAGACTGAGGAAAGGTGGGGGCCCCATTGGTGAGTTTCTGTATGAGGTAGGTGAAATGAAGGTAGGTTCGCAGAGGGGAAAACTGATTGTGGATGAAATGAAGGGTTCATGATACTGCAGAGGTGCAGGTAAAAAATAGAATCGTAAAGAGATAATCTGGGAGTCTGTGTGGAAAAGATAGCAAAATGAGGAGAAGGAGTATTTGGTTAATTCACGACATGATGAAAGACTATTGGGACTCCCATCCCTAAAGGGTAATGAAGAACAACATGAGTGTCAAAAGTGCCAAAAGGTGCTATGAATGGGACAACTCATGTGGGTAAGAATGCTACCGGGTAATATACCGAATATACAAAATGGAGACGTGGGTACTGCAGAGCTGGGAATGGGTATCCTAGAGGCCAATATCAGAGGGTGTGACTGGAAATGTAAATGCAATACAGTGGGAAAGACTACATGCCAGTGCTGAGTATATATGTAAGGTAGCTAGAGAGGTAGTGGGGGGGTCCAGAGGGCCCATAGTGATAATAGTGGAGGTCATTCAATGTAAGGTAGACTAGGTCCACTATATTATTAAATAAGACTCACTATGGTATTTAGATATAATAAATGGGTAATTAGATATAATAAATGTAAGAGGACTTCTTAGAAGGTTCTACTTCTAGAAGATTCCTCCTTTAGAATGTTCTCAGGTGATGGTAGAACTATATAAATGGATTCAAGAAATGTAATGAGATATGAAGAGAAGTATTGTATTTGGAGCGGTAGCTCAATAGGAGGATGCCCCCTCGAAGAGGCAAGTGAACAGGAGAGGATCCCTTCCATAATACGATCCATTGTATGGTGTTGCCCTACCTCAAGGGTTTGATATAATAAAGTGGTGTTTTTCTATATTGTTCTTCTATATCTATTGTGGTGCTTTCTGTATTCAGTCTTTGGTACTTAACAAGTGGTATCAGAGCACTTTCCTTGGGCAAACATTGTGGACAAATAGATTTTATTTTTGCAGATTTATTTTTTTCGGAGCAGAAAAAATAGGGCCACGACATTATCGAAGTTTTCAGTATATTTCTGTGAAAAATTTGCATAAAAGGGTTGTATATCTGAGTTCCTCTCAGGAAAACACCCAATTTGAAAAAAACAATCGTCTGAAACAGAGTCCGGGAAGTCAAGGTATTGAAGTTTTAAAATTTGCAAATTTTCAGGATTTTTTCCGCGGATGGCGGCGATAATTTTTTTATTTTTGTAGTAGTTGGAGGCCGAATTTTCCCAAGAAAGTTACAGATCTGAGTTCCTCTCACAATTTCACCCAATTTCAAAAAACAAATCAGCCGAAATGGAGTCCGGGAAGTGAAGTTATGAGCATTTTAGCTTCAACAGTTTTTTAGGGTTTTTCTAGAAAAAACCGCGATTTTCTGCCGAAACTTATTGGGTCTAATTTTTGAGTTTTTTCGTGACGGCTGCAGGAACGAAGAGGTCATAGGGCGGTCAAATGGATATTTCATATCAAACCTTGAAATAAATTCTTGAATCATTCAAAGCCCAATTGTTTTACACATTGGATGATAGATTGGATGCATTTGCACATGGCCTCACAAACAGCCTCACACATGGCCTCACAGACAGCCTAACACATGGCCTCAATGATAGTTTTCATAGTATTCAAGATTAATTGAATAACATGAAGGAGATATTTCTTATGGAGGGCCTCAAGGATGAATATAATAAAGAAATATATGCTTGGTATGATTTTGAGGATGATTGTGATGATTGGTATATGGATAGTTGTCATTTCTGGGATGACAACCACTTCCATATTTTATTTGATGACTCTACTCCACCTTCTGTAGAGAATATCAATGTCCCACATCAAGAACTAGTTATCAGCGTTCAGTCTGCATATTCTACATTGTTATTATTCCTTCCAGATTCTACTACGACCATTTTCCACTATGTGGATGGATCTTCTTATTTGGATCCACATGATAGGTGTCAGTTTTTGAAGCATCATTTGGAGTTGGTTATTGGGTTCCAAAATCTTCCACGGGGAGTTCACATGAGCACTTGGACATGGGACCCAAGCTTACAATGGTGGTTGGACTACTTCAGCATGGTGGATTTCCTTTCTACATGGGACATTGGTTCTTCAGTCTTCTTCAGCATTATGGTCCACAATTATCTATAGGACCCTGGTATATGGTTGTACATCAAGCGTTGAGGAAAACGCTTTCATAAGGGGGATGTAATGTAAGGTAGCTAGAGAGGTAGTGGGGGGACCCATAGGGCCCATAGTGATAATAGTGGAGGCCACTCAATGTAAGGTGGACTAGGTCCACTATATTATTAAATAAGACCCACTATTGTAGTTAGATATAATAAATGGGTAATTAGATATAATAAATGTAAGAGGACTTATTAGAAGGTTATACTTCTAGAAGATTCCTCTTCTAGAATGTTCTCAGGTGATGGTAGCACTATATAAAGGGATTCAAGCAATGTAATGACATATGAAGAGAAGTATTGTATTTGGAGCGATAGATCAATAGGAGGATGCCCCCTCGAAGAGGCAAGTGAACAGGAGAGGATCCCTTCCATAATAGGATCCATTGTATGGTGTTGCCCTACCTCAAAGGTTTGATATAATAAAGTGGTGTTTTTCTATATCTGTTGTGGTGATTTCTGTATTCAGTCTTTGGTACTTAACAATATACCTGAAGGGGTTGTGTTGATGGATGATGATCAAGTACCTGCACACATGAAAACCAAATACCCAAAGTGAAAAATATCTGAAGAGAATCAAAGATATGAGCATGTATTCGATAAATGTGACTATGCGCGTGTGTACCTATTCATGATATGAAAAAAAGGCACCCCGGGGGCTCAGGATGAAAAGCGACCCAGGGACTACTATGATGTAGGTGATGGGATGTTGATCCCGTGGTTGAAGACGGTTTGAAAAATGGACACCTTGGGCTCCCAGAATGGTGAGTGGAAGTTTGGAAAAAGGCCTATATATAGCTGTAGGGCCCACATTTCCACCTCATTTGTACCTGCTGCAATAGAGAGTGGACGAGAAGTTTCAGAGGAGATTTGTAGATTCGGGGAGGACAAGGAAGCCAATTGAGGATTTGTGAGTATCAAGTTAGTGGCCTAATCAACCTACATAGAAATAGGTTTTCGATTTTTGGGCAGGATTTGTATGGAGGGCCGTACAGGGGTATTTAAGGTGAGTGGGCCCCACATGTGCAGGTGATTCAGTGATAGGTGTGCATACATGTGCACATGTACACCAAATATACATGCATGTGTGTGTGGTAGGGAGAATTTAAGGCACGCCCGAAGGGCGCGCCTGTGAGTTGAACAGGCGCGCACCAGTGCGCGCCAGTGGGTTTGACAGGTGCGCATCTATGCATGTCTGTATGGTGAACATGCACATGTAGAGGTGCACCTGTGAAGCAAATAGGTGCGCACTTATGCACACCTGTGCAGTGCACATGCGCACATATGTGCGCGCCTGTGTAATGAACAGGCGCACATATATGTGCGCCTGTTTAATGAACAGGTGCGCATGTGTGTGCGCCTGTGGGTGACAAAAACCGCGCCTAGGAGGCAAGGTCGAAGTGTAAAAAATGAGTGTTTTTTTATGCTATTGATGGTTGCGTGAGATGACATAGGGTTCTATGTTGTCTGCAGGTGGACCGTGGTGACGATGCCAGTGCGGTGGCGAGAGCGAGACTAGGCCGAGTTGCGAGATGCCATGGCCATTGAGGGGCCCAACGTTCATGCGACTTTGGCAACCTGTGGGTTGCTAAAGTTCTTTGAGTTCTCGTTGATACGAACATAGGAGTATTTTTTGCAGTTCTTGATCCAGATGTGGAGTCCGGAGCTACACTGCTTCCTCGTACGAGGATAGCAGATTCCCTTCACTGCAGTGGAGGATATCTATTTTTTGACTGGGTTCCCCTTTTGGGGAAGGCCCCTACCGGCGGAGCCGGTGCTACCCAGGACCATTTCGCTGGCCGATATTGGCCAGAGATACTACTCAGGTCGGGAATTTATGTCTGGGATGGTGGTGAGTATCGATGTGATAGACTCCCTAGCTCATCACTGCATAGCAGCGATGATTGTTCAGATATATGGGTCACTTGCGACCCAACGGATTAGTGGTGGCCAGCTGTTGGTGCTAGAGAGAGTGGTGGCCGGAGAGCAGTTCCCTTGGGGGCTGACACTTCATGCTAGGATGGTGGCACAGTTTGACCACTGTCGGTCCACTGATGGAGGAGAGTTCTCTTTTGGGTCCATCCTAGTGGCCTGGTTTTTGGAGAGGGTGTCGATGTTGCGTCCGAGTGTTCTACTGGAGATGTCGGGGGCACAAGAGTTGTGGTTGAGGTGGTGGTCGACAGTTTTGCTTCGTCACAGTGGTGGCGAAGGTGGCCACTTCTTTTTAGCAGAGGCAACACGGATATGGCGACAGATGTCGCAGGTGATACTTTGGTACCCCTATGCTGGGGTGGACTTCTGGGGTGACCTGGACATGGTGTTACCTCACGGGGAGGTGTTTGACCATCGAGGTATGTTTAGTATTGGTGTAAATGTTTTGGTTTATGTTTTCTTTTGAGATATCAGTCCATATGTATATGATATAGATGTTGATACTATTTGTTGTTATTTTTTTCTGCATGTGCATATGTGGCACCTCGCGGGTGCGAGGTGGAGATGTAGAGAGCGTCGGCTCGTCGAGAGCTGGAGAGGCTAACGCATGGAGAGATATGTTGATGGGAGGATGTTGCGGGGCGACCAGCAGATCCCAAGAGGGCAGTGAGGAGGCACCGGTTCGATGACCCTGGTGTGGGGCCATCACACGCTCCTCCGACGGCGGTCGGAGTGGATTTTGATGATATACGCCGTCGTCTGGAGACGGTGTTGCAGGATGTGCCTGAGGGCATGTGGACATGCATCTAGGATGAGAGCTTCTTGGAGTAGTGTGTGGGGGTGCCGCCACCATGGAGGGCCATAGTGCGACGAGCAGCGATGCTTGCTGCTATGACTAGTGGACATATGCCGCCGGGGCAGGAGGGTCCTGTGGGTGGACCACCACCGCCAGAGGCAGGTGGTGGTAGGCTGCCACCGCCTGAGGGAGGGGAAGGTGGTGGTGCGATAGAGGCACCATGAGTGGTGCCAGATGTATATTTTTGTTTGTGTTGTATATAGGCTGGTGAGCCCATTTTTTGTACCGAGGTGTTGTATTGGCCTGCGGATACATGTATTTTTGTATGTAAACATTTGGATGGCTTGATGGGATTTTATATATACATGAGTATACATATTTTGAGATTCATCTGGTGTCTACATGTGTTTTTTGCTGATGATTTTGATGATGTCTATTCTATATATATGTTGTGACAGGTTTTTGTGAGATGTTTATGTATGTGTAGCTTGATGTGAGATATGTCAATCTAACACCATGTTAGCTATTTGATCTGTTGTTTGATTCAATTGTCTTGGAATATGTGTAAATGTAATGGAATCAAAATGTCGAGATAACAGCCTAACCTATAGGTATTTGCAAAAGAGGCACAGATCACGTACATGGTATACATTGTTGAGTTGGAGAACGACTAGTTGTGAGTCGAGGAATATGCTAAGGTGACGAATATGATGACGTTGGGCGTCGTCCAGGAGGCCAATGACCACAGTGTATTCGTCTTGGTTGTTGGTTGCTGGCCCCAAACATATGCTGCTTGAATGTATCATTTCATTTGAGGGGGTGTAGAGAGCCCAAGCAGCCGAAGCGAGATTTTGCGTCCAATGGCTGGCGCCGTCGTCGTAACCAATGTGGTAAGCTGGTGGAGGAGGCATCTGTCAATAGCACAAAGGATAGTTTTAGACGAGAGGGGAGGAGAAAAATATTAAAAACACTAAAAAAAGAAATAACCTTAAAGTAGAATGACTACTTTTAAGCATAAAATTTCTTGAGATACAACCTGTTGATGGGTTCTTTGAGAGAGAGGCCTTTGGGGGAGGCCAGGATGTATGCACCTTTGGTGAGGCAATGTTGGATAATGTAAGGGCCATGCCATAGTGATTCGAATTTGTCGTGGCCAAAGGTATCATGAGCGATATCATAAGCCAGGACGAGGTCGCCTTCGCAAAATGATCGAAGGTTGACATGGCGATCAAAGGTAGCCTTGGATCGTTTTTTAGCTGCCTCGTTGTTCTATAAGGAAGATCAACGATCTTCATCCAGAGACTCCAAGTTCAGAAAGCACTACTCCATTGGAGCAGTGTCAGGTAATAGCTCAATTGCGGTGTGTAAGGTGGGGATTTCGCACTCGATGGGAAGAGTTGCCTTGATCCCATGGACTAAATGGAATGGCGTGAACCCTGTAGCGGTATTCACTGCTGTTCAATAAGCCAATAGTGCATAAAATAACATATGATGCCAATTGGTTTTATGTTTATTAACTGTGCGCTGTAACATGGTCTTGAGGAATTTGTTAACTGCCTCAACCTGTCCATTTGACTGAGGGTAATATGGTGAGGCAAACTCGTGAGAGAAGCCTAACTGAGATGAGAGTTCGATGAAGATCTCATTCTCAAAGTGTTTCCCATGGTCAGAAATGAGTTGGAGTGGTACTCCAAAGTGGGATATGATGTGGTTAAAGAAAAAGCACGTTGTAGTGTCAGCGGTGTTGTTGAAAGTGGGCATAGCTTCGGCCCATTTGGTGAAGTAATCAACGGCGACAACAATGTATTTGTGAGCATTGCTGGAGGGAGGATTACAAGTCATAAAGTCAATGCCCCATTTACAAAAAGGGTTGGCTATAATGACAGGGTGAAGAAGAGCGGGGGGAGCTCGGGCTTTGTTGGCATAGAGCTGACATTGCTCACATCGTTTCATGACATGAATGCAATCATGAAACAAGGTAGGCCAAAAGTAACCGGCGCAGATAATCTTTTGAGCAGTGGATATACCCGAAAGATGGCCCCCACATGCACCGTTGTGGCAGTCATTTAAGACTTGGTCAGCCTCGTCAATAGTCAGGCATCGATGAAGAATGGTGTCGACGCCCCACCGGTATAGGATGTCTCCGATGAGGAGATAGCAGGGTGGCTGATGGTGAATACATCGACGATCATCTTGTGAAAGGTGGTTACTGAAATTTTGAGTTCATAGGTAGATGAGAAGGTCGCCATACCAAGGATCATCTGAAGTGATGTAAAAGAGATGTTCATCTGGAAAGTCGGTATTGACGGGGGTACTAATGGTATTAGAGGGGAGGGCCGTGACAAGTTCGGTGAGAATGAGGGCCTTCTTACTCTTAGGTGTTGAGAACGTGAGGTCTTATTCCTAAAGGATAATGATCCATCGAGAGAATTTTCCGTTAACTTGGCGACGGCTGAGTAAGTACTGCATAGGGTTGGAATCTACGACAACCTTGGTGGTGCGAAGCAAAATGTAATGGTGCAGTTTCTAGACTGAAAGGAAAACTGCAAGAGAAAGTTTCTCCTCATGTTTATACTTCAAGGGTGGCCCTGAGAGGTTCTTACTAACATAATAGATGACGTGTTCACAATTTTCATCTCCAAGATGGACAAGGACGCCGACTACCGATATAGCGGATGCTGATACGTAGAGAATGTAGTCGCTATTACAGTCAGGTGCACTTATTAAAGGTGCATTTGAAAGCATTGCTTTAAGATCGTCAAATGACTGTTGGGCATGGTTATCCCAGTGAAAAGGGATGTTGTAATGTAGTAAGTGGAGGAAACCGTGTGTGCGTATGGCGTAATTGGGGGCAAAGTGTCTAAGAAAGTTAGCTTTGCCCTGTAGACTCTGAAGTTGTCATAAATTCCGAGGAGGTGGAATTTTGGTGATAGCTTGAACTTTGAGGGGGTCTACGGTAATACCGCTTTGGGAAACAATAAAACCGAGGAGGTGCCCTGCGGTGATGCATAACACACACTTGAGAGGATTCAAGCGAATGTTGTACTGATGACACCGTTGAAATATGATTCGTAAATCATCGAGATGCTCGGTGTGTTTCTTGGATCGAGCTGTGAGGTTGTCCAAGTAAGCGAGGATGATTTTAGCTAGATCGTGGAAGATGTATGTCATTGCCCGCTGGAAGGTTGCGCCAGCATTTTTTAAGCCGAAGGGCATGACACGATATACAAAAGTACCCCATGGGGTAATGAATGTGGTTTTATACTGATCGGTCAGGTGGAGTTGAATTTGGTTATAGCCAGAGAATCCATCCATAAAGGAGAGAGCCTCGTGGCCGGCGCAATCATCGATAATTTGATTGATGAAAGGCATTGGAAAGTTGTCTTTGGGACATATGTTATTGAGATCATGAAAGTCTATGAAAATGCGGATAGTGCCCTATTTTTTGTCGACGGGTACAGGGTTGGAAACCCATGAAGTATAAGCGATGGGGTAAATAAACCCGACAATGCGTAATTTGTCGATTTCGGCTTTGATAGCCGCGACATTGGATGGGTGTAGCGGTCGTTGTTTTTGGCGAACTGGTGTGATGTCAGGCCAGGTGTCGATGTGATGCTCGACAATAGAGGGATAAAGGCCAGGAATTTCTGTGTATGACCAGGTGAAAATATCCATATATTCCTGGAAGAGGGATTTATATGTGGCGATTTCTTAAGGAGTGCAAACAACTCCAATGATGATTTCTTAGATGATGCCATTTTTAATGGAAATGTCAATTTTGATGGTGGGGGAAATGTTGGCCATATTACCTTCTTCAAAAGCATCAGGGGCAAGAATGGGATTGTTGAACCAATTGATAGGCCCAGACGGGATAAAATCTTTGGTTTCGACCGCGTAAATGGGGTTTTGGTTAGGAGGCATGGGGGCATCCTGTGGAGAGAAGAGTGTGGGGTGATGTAGTGCATCCCAAGGTGAGTCTGGGCAGTTTAGCTCTTCCAGTATTTCCTCATTGCATTGAAAACACTGGGAATACAAGGGGTCATGAGGAGTGACCTTGGTGATGGTGTGGTGGCCCCCTGATGGAGAAGCAGAGGGAGAAATGCTAGGAGAGGATGAGGGTTCACTCGACATGAACCATATATTGAAGTACTAAGGGGTAGCCGTGGTGGTTGGGTGGAGAGTGTCCATAGGGGAATGAGCAAGAGAGTTGGGTGGGTTACGGGGTAAATCATCAGATACATCATCTAACAACCAAGGAGGCATTGGGAGTGCTTCGGGTTCAGGAGAAATGACATGAAGATCCTCTAGTGATGAGGTAATGTCAATTATCACCTCTGCAGGTTGGTGAAGCAAGGCCAATTGACATTACCTATATTCAAGGATCATAGGACATTGGTAGGTAAAATGAGCTAATGAATAGTAGAGAGAGAAAGGGAATCTCATACATTCATTGACTGAAGTGGTGACATAGTGGATTTCAGTGATAGTTGTTGACGAGGACTTAGTAGGACTGGGGTTGTTCTGGAAGTTCTGGCGTACGACTGCTAATGTCTGCTGAAAGCGTGGCAGTGCTGGGTAATGATGGGTGTAATGGCCATATTCTAAACATATAGCACAAGCGTATTTGGTCCTCAATCCTTTACTACTGGAGGGGTTGGTGGTAATGGTAGGACTAGCAGTAGTGGCAGGTGTTGTGGGAAATTGATTGAGGGGGATCAAATTTTGTAATTCAGGTAGGGATGGACAATTGTTGGTTTGGTGGCCCTCTTTCTCACATAGTGCGCAAGGTGGTGGGATGCATGGAGGAAGTGGAGTGGTGGGCTCTTTCTTATTTCTCCTACCCCCAGCTATGGTCGGAAGGTTAGTGAGTGGGGGTGTGGTGGGGGTAAGTATGGGTATCGTCATGGGGAGGCCTTCCTGTCGGGGAAGGGATGGTCGAGGGACCATCTCAGGTGGGTGTAAATACCACACTGGGATTGCTAACACCATGTTGGGTAGTGTGAGCGTTGCGGCTACCTGAAAAGCTTCTATACCTGGTGGAGGGTAAAAGAAGGGAATTTGGGTGAGGGGTGGGGGAACTGTCTACCAAGCGGGACTATGCCTGTGAGGGGATGTAGATTCGCGGACCGTTAAGGTCGAAGAGTGCGCAGGAGGTTCCAGCAGGAGTGTTTCTACGACTGTTGGGATGTCAGGAATGAACGAAGCCTCTTGACGAGGACGAACATCCTCTGTGTGAGTTCCGTTAGATGAGATGATGCATACTTGATTAGCGGGATGAAGGAGTGGTGGTTCTCCATGGTATGTCCCTAACAAGGATGGATCTTTGAAAATTCCAGGACCCATCTCTATGAGTGGATATGCATCTTGGTTTGTGTGTATGAGGGAAAGAATTTTATCGAGGTTGGCAGATGGGTTAGGCTCATAATGTGAGACTTGGTCGATGGTCACGATCTTCCCATTGTGGGGGAACATCATGGTTCAAAAGACGGAAGATTCCACTGCCTTCATAGCGTACATGTAGCTACGACCGAACATGATATTATAATCGAGAGGGGCGTCGATAACTTCGATGTCAATGAGAATAGTCTTGCCCCCAAGTTCAACGAGGACATTTTGAAAGAGCCCTTCAAGAGAGGATGATCATCTGTCATAAGCTCGTAATGTGATGGCGGAGGGTATGAGTTCTGGGGAACCAAGTTTCTTCCATAATGTTTTGGACATAATGCATGTAGATGCACCTTCATTGATGATACACCGATGAACTGTGATGTTCCGTATTTTCACTGGTATTTGAAAAGCGATCAAGGCGGGAAGATGAGGTTCTCTGCTATCAAGATCAAAGGTGATGAGTCGGGTATATGTAGGGTCGACTACTACCAAGGTGGAAATTAGTGATTTCCGCTGTGTAGGACAAGTCTGGAGGACTTCCAAGACTGACATGGCAGCCGGGGTCTGTGCTATGTCGTCTACCAAGCTATAGTTATGAGTTGCCCTAGCCTGTGGGTTGTGGACATTCCTGCGCAAGGGGATGCGAGGGATGCATAGTGGTGGTTTGGCAGAAGGGCGAGGGATCACCAATGGGGGTATCGTCGATGTAGGGTTTGTCTCTAGAGAGATGGGAGTAGACTCAACTGGTGTATGATACTGACGATTACATGTTTGCAGAAGGATTTCTTCCTCACTGGTGAGGAGAATTGTATGCTCTGCTGGATTGTTGGGGTTGTGGTATTGTCCTACCTGAGGTGGGGGATGTTGTGTGTCCTGTTGGGTGTTTATCACACCTTGATGTGGAATAGGATTTTGCAGCACGGCGGGAGGGGGTTGTTGTACGTATTGTTGTGGTGCCTGCTAAGGGGTAGGTTGTGCAGGAGAATGAGGAAGACTACCAGAGTCTTTCAACCATTTGAAATCATCTATCTGGGGGCAATGGTGAGTGTAATGACCAAACTCACCACAAAGGGCACAAGGGAAGTTGGTTTTAACATTATTTCTCCCTTGGCGTTTGTTATTATTTCCCCCTTGGGGGTTTGGGTTTAGTTGGTTCTGGTTGCCCCCAGTTGGGTGGTACTATGGGGGTTGATTCCCGCCCTGACCTGGGTTGTTGTTATTCTTGTTCCACCCTTTTCTACTTGGCATTGTTCGATGGATGAGTTGGTTTGGCTGTATTCAACTGTTCAAAAATTTGGTATTGTTGAGCAACAGAAGGTTGAACAAAATTTACCCCCGCATGTGGATGTGGGGGAGACATGGGCTGTGGAGGACCAGGAAATGGGAAGTAGGGATTTTGTGGTGGTACCGATCCATAAGGTACATAGGAAGGCGTAGTTCTTTCACTAGTACTATAAGTTGATGTTGAGGGAGTACCACTGTTTGTGGGAATAGTTGGATGTATGGGAGGTGTCGGTGGTGGTCCACTGAGGGGTGGGGGTATAGCAACAGGGTATGGCTGTTGATAAGGGGGTGGGGGGTAATAAGTAGTGCCCCCATATGCTAGTGGGTATTGATGAGTTCCATATATCGGTGGTGGTTGGGGTTGTGGACCATGGGGTGTGGTGGCACCGATTAGTCTGTCTGCTGAGTGATACATTCCAGGTTTGTCTTGGCCAAATGGCACATGTTTTGGAAGATTAGGAAGTACCATGTATAAGTACCCTGACTGTGCGTAGATGAGGTCATACTGTTGGGCCTTGCTGATGGCCTCCTCTTCTGATTGAGGGAAGGTGGAAGCTACATCCTTTCTAAGGAGAGAGACAAGTGATCTAAGAAACCAGTCGAGACATTGTTGCTTGGTGGTTTTCGCTTTACACAAACTACGTCGCCTACGCCACTCGTGAATGTGGTCAGCGATGTGTGTGGCTGAGGTTTGTTTGAATTTAGATAGTAGTTCTAGACTGTTGTTGTGGTGGATGGGTAATTGGAAAAAGGTCAAGAATGCTTTGGCCAATGACTCAAAAGTTGCGTGGGACCCTAATTTTTCTTCCACATACCATTTAGCCGATGGGCCTGTGAGTGTGTGTTGAAATAATCGCAGTCTGATGGAATCATCCATAATGTTATTGGAAGAGCACCAAAGATTAAAGGTCATGACATGGTTGGCAGGATCATCGCCTGCCTTTCCTTCAAACTTTGGTATGTCTGAAGGCAGCTTAGTTGGCATTGCAGGCCATGTGGGGTCATGCAATATAGGATCATTGGTAATTTTGGTGAGATATGGTATGTTGAGAGAGGCTAAATATGGCATCTGTAGTGGGGGGGGAGGATTAGCTCCAGCCATAGTGTGTTGTGAACTTGACCCTTGGTGGGGACTAGGTGGGTTGGTGCTCCCTCCTTGAGAGGAAGTGGGTCCCCTGCTTCCGTGTAAAGGAGAGCGAGTAAATGGATGACCTTGGGAAGTTGACCCGAGTAATGTAGAACCAAGCAAAGTTGATCCTAAGATAGTAGCACTCACAGGAGTGTGTGAAGGAGGTGACGATGAGCGGGCATGACCAGATACTCCCCATAAGATAGGAGGGAGGTTTAGAAAGCATTGTGAACGATGGGGATTCTTTGGTTCCCCTATGATGTCAGACTAGTTGTGTGAATATGTGCAAAAAGTGGTGAGAGAAATATATAGAAACACGAGTCTTTGCATTGAATGTTTACACAATATATATATCCAAATCAAACTGTAATCAGATGTGCATCATACATAACATGAGAAAGAAGCATATATCTGGGTAAGTGGGTTTTGTCTGTGTGGGGGAAACAAAAGAAAGAAAATTCTTGTGTCCTAGAAGACGTAACGTCCTTCCTCTCAAATAGCACTGGACCTTCCAATAGTACTCAACAGTGGGGTCTGAAGTCACCGGAAGAGAAACTAGTGAAGGATGAAATAAATGGTTATAATGAGGGGTAAAGGGGGCATATCCCGAAAGAGATGGCGATACTTCCCAATAGCCACACAAAATCCAATCAAGGTGCAATTACAGCCCATAATTGCCACCTGGGTAGATGTCCTAAAGTTGGTCACTAGGTACCTCGGTCAAAGTGCGACATTTTGATTTTCGGCCTAAGAAATGGGTCATGGGCTGGATCCTGTCCAAGAGGTGGGTGCCTCAAGGGGGGATGCACAGAACAACCGGACCTCAGCCTTCAACCCTTCATGGGTATCTCCCTACCTTATGGTGATTGGAACACTTGACTTGGAGG
>ML822195.1:44380-61131 GCA_009831015.1 Picea engelmannii | reverse complement strand
TTATAATAATTGGCTCACTAGCCTATAAAACATAGCATATACACAAAGGCTCACTAGCCTCACAATCGCACGTACTTAAGATGTTGCGCATTGTATATTGGAATGTGCACACTTCCTCATTTCACTACACAGTACATGCACACACTATGCCATGAAATGTGCATGCAAAATGATGTCATACAACTCACCATATTAAGTACATTTGAATTTACATTTAGAATTGGGTTTTGCATTAGGGATATTACAATGCCCTCCCCTTATTTATGCGCTGTCCTCAATGCATCATGTACCCATGTACACCACAATTTCAAAAATCCTCAAAATGATGTAGATATTCTGCTCACATTGCATCCTCGTGCTCCCAAGTAGTGTCCTCGGGACTGTACCAAGTCCATTGGACCTTTACAATCCATATGTCTCGATTCCGTAGCTTTTTTATTTTTCAGTCTAGAATGTGTATTGGATGCACTTGAAAAGCGTCTTCTAGCTCCACCTGAATCACATTCCAATCAATAACATGATTAGCATCAGGTATATATTTCTTGAGTAATGATACATGGAATACATTATGAACAGACATAGATGCATGCAATGCAATCATATAAGCTACTGGACCAATCCTTTCTAGGATTTCAAACGACCCACAATAGCGAGCAGACAACTTTGGACAATTTCCCAACTTCAAGGAACTTTTGTTGGCCTTCACTTTCAAGAATACATGGTCTCCCACATTAAATTTCCTGTGAGTTCTTCCCTTATCAGCATAAATTTTTTGCCTGTCTTGGGCAACCTTTAAAATTTTCTTTATTTTTATCATTTTCTCCTCCATTTCCCTGAGAAAATATGGTCCAACCACTGCTCTGTCTACTGGGTTAACCCAACTTATTGGTGTGTTTCACTTTCTTCCATAAAGTTCCTCAAATGAGATCATATTTAGAGATGCTTGGTACCCATTGTTATAAGAAAACTCTAGCAAGTGTAGGTAGTGTTCCCATTTTGATGGTTTATCCATCACATACATCCTCAACATATCTTTAATCACTTGATTCACCCTCTCTGTTTTTCCATCTGATTCTGGATGATAAGTTGTACTAAAATTCAAATTTGTTCCAAATCCATTAAATAACCCTTTCCAAAATTTTAAGGTAAATTTTGGATCTCTGTCAGACACAATTGTATTGGGTATGCCATGTAATCTAGCAATTTCCCTCATATAAACATCATCAATGTTCGTTGCCTTGTGAGTGAGCTTAATTGGAATAAAATGGGCAACTTTAGTAAGCTTATCCACCACCACCATGATAGAATCATGTTTCTTGTCTGTTCTGGGCAGTTTAGTGATGAAATCCATGGTTACAACTTCCCATTTCCACTCAGGAATGGGTAATGGTTGTAGCAAATCAGTTGGGTGTCTATGCTCAGCCTTTACCTTTTGACATTCCAAACACCTGACAATAAAATCAACAACCTCTTTCTTCATGCCTGGCCAATAATATTGGCTTTTGACAGCTGCAATATTTTTCTAATATCTTGGGTGCCCAGCATAAGGCACATTATGCATTTCTCTCAATATCATATTTTTCAACTCCTAGGAATTTGGTACATAAATTCTTCCCATGTACAAGATAATTTCATCATTATCTAGCTTGTATTCTTCAATTTTCTGCTGCAAATTACCTTGCTATAATTTTTCCACTAAATCTTTGTATTGCAAATATGATTTGGTAGCCTCTATAATTCTATCTTTCAAATCTGATTGGTACATGCTAATGGCCGTAGCATGCAATTCATGCACTCTTATTCTGAGTGCATCAACCACTTTGTTCTCTTTCCCTTTGATATGCTTTATATCGAAGTCATACTCACTTAAAAATTCTAACCATCTTCTTTGCCTAACATTTAGAGTTGGTTGATCAAATAAATATTTCAGACCATTGTGGTCTGTCCTCAGCTCAAACCTTTTCCCCATCAGGTTGTGTCTCCATTTCCTCAACGCATGCACTATGGCTTCCAACTCCAAATCATGAGTGGCATAGTTTCCTTCATGCTCCTTCAACTTCCTTGATTCATAACATATAACAAACCCATTTTGACTGAGGAATCCACCAATTCCTTCCTTAAATGCATCTATGCATACAATGAAGTCTTCATTTGGGTCTGCAATCCTTAGTATTGGAGCACTTGTTAATAATTGTTTCAAGTGTTCGAAACTCTTTTCACATTCCAATGTCCACTGAAACTTCACACCCTTTCTTTGCAAGGAAGTGATTGGGTGTGCAATCTTTGAAAATCCTTCAATAAATCTTCTGTAGTATCCTACAAGGCCCATGAATAATCTGATCTCTATCACATTCTTTGGCACTAACCACTCTCTAATGGCTTCTACCTTCTTAGGATCCACTACTTTCCCATCCTTTGAAATGATATGTCCCAAATAATGAATTTGCTTTTGATAAAATGAGCACTTGCTCAATTTTGCATACAACTGATGCTCCTTCAGTACTTGCAACACCATCCTCAAATGATGTTCATGCTCTTCCTCTGACTTGGAATATATAAGAATGTCATCCAAAAATACAATGACAAACTTGCCTAAATATTCTCGGAAAACACCATTCATTAAGCACATGAAAACAACTGGTGCATTTGACAACCCAAATGACACCACTATGAACTCATAGTGACCATACCTTGTCTTGAAGGTGGTATTTCTGATATCTTCCTCTTTAATCCTTACCTAATGGTATCCTGACCTGAGATCTATCTTTGAAAATATCTTGGCATCCTTCAATTGATAAAAAAGATCATCAATCCTTGGCAGAGGATATTTATTCTTTACAGACACTTTATTCAACCTTCTGAAATCAATGCACATTCTTAATGTTCCATGTTTCTTATTCACAAACAAGACTGGGGCACCCCAAGGTGACACACTTGGGTGTATATACCCCTTCTTCAGAAGTTCTTCAAGCTGCATCTGCAACTTCTTCAACTCTGGTGTACTCATTATGTAAGGAGTCTTTGACACTGGAGCTGCTCCATGCATCACATTTATAGAGAAATCAATATCTCTCTTTGGAGGTAGCCCTGGTACCTCCTTGAACACATCTTCAAATTATTTCAAGACTACATGATCTTCCAAATTTGGCACCTTATCTCTAGGTGTCTCTTCCATATGTGCTGCAAATATTTGACACCCTTTCCTGTAACATTTCTTCAGCTGTAATGCTGAAATTTCTCTGATGGTTACTACCTTGGGAATTCCCTACACTTTCCTTAGTTTCCATTCCTCATCCAAGCAAGTAAATGCTTTGTTATGATAGTCTAAAAGAGAATGATGTTGGTCCAACCAATCCATCCCAACTAGACAGTCATAGGAGCCTAAAGGAAAGATGTTCAAATCTGCCTTGATGTTCAGTCCATTCAAGTCCATGAGGC
This sequence comes from Picea engelmannii, assembly GCA_009831015.1. NCBI lineage: Eukaryota > Viridiplantae > Streptophyta > Pinopsida > Pinales > Pinaceae > Picea > Picea engelmannii. The sequence continues at coordinate 57,693 of ML822195.1, read as the reverse complement.
ATGAATTAACCTTATCATTAACTTTTCTTTTGGCTTCTATAGCCAGCTGCACCAACCAAGATTTCCCATGCTTGATTCTTAGCAAATGAAAACATTCCACCATCTTAGGATCTATATAACTATGACTATCTCCTGAATCAATTAAAATAGAAATGGTTTGGTTGTTGATCATACCTTTCAATTCAATCATGTGTGACTGATACTCTGCTTTCTTGTTGTCTATGGCTGCATATATCCTTGGCACATTTCTACCCATGTCCTCCACTATTTCAACTTGTTGTACATTATGAACAATTCTCCCTTTTTCACCTCTGTGAGGACAATCTCTGAACATATGATCCCCTTTACGACCCCAAAATTGAATAGGTGGTTGCCTTGGCCTTTGAAATCTTGCCTCAATCATTCTAGGATCTCTAGGAGCTTGTTTTACCTGTGTATTATTTCTGAAGAATGGTGGCTTAGACCCCTTCTTTCTCTGATCCACCCTAAATTTCTTTTTGTATTCCCAAGATTTTTGGAAAGTTGGCCTTCATTTTTGTTGATCATAAAGGAATTTATCTAACCTTATGGTCTCCTCCAATGCCTTTGGATAGTCATATTGTATTTTGTCACTAATGAATGACGGAAATCCACTTAAATACCTCTGAATCTTAACTGTCTCATCCTTGATGAAAGAGACATACTTCAACAGTTCTAAAAAACTTCTCTCATATTCATCTATTGTCATACTCCCAAGCTTGAGTTCAAATAACTCTTTCATTTTCTTGTCATAGTATCTCTTAGTCAAGTATTTCTTCTCAAAATACTTCTCGAATTCCCTCCAAGTAAAACATTTCTCTTTAATGTGCTTCACCTGCACAAGTTGATCCCACCACATGGATGCCTTTCCCTTGATTTGATAGATGGAAACTCTACCTTCTACATGAGATGAATAATTATTCAATTGAAAATACTTTCTCATGCCCAACAACTATGTTTTTGCATCTTCATCCTTCTTGTGCTCACCATCAAATGTAGGAGGTTTGATGTTGTTCATTTCTCCTCGTAGCTCATCCACCCCAGACCTCTTATGCTTTCTGACAGGGGATGGAATTGAGCTACTATTTTCTCTCTTATTGGAATGCCTCGGGGAGTGGTGGTGATGTCTACCAACACTTGTTTTTTTTTATTTTCTCATCATAAGGCCCGTGACTTCTTGATTTTCTTGAGCCACTCTCCTTATCCAATTTATTTTCTATTCTATTCAAGATCTCCAATAACTTCATGTTGAAGTCATCCTGTTTTTCCTTGTCTCCCATAATCCTTTCATTATTATCTTATGTCTTTGGAAATCCTTCTACAATTTTTTAATGGTCTCTACCATATTCATGTTTTCATCCCTTTCTTCTCCATGTCCATTGGAGTTTGTTTCTTCAATGCCCAAATGGACATCCATTCCTCTGATTTCATCTTCTTGACTGTAATTCTCCTATGCCTATTCCATTATTATGGACTCTACACTAATATTGATCTGATATATTTATTGTTAACTTTGCAAAATGTGAAGCCCACAAAACTTTGTCAAACTATCTGTCTCAGCAATTTCATGAAAAATATGAACTATTTTGGTTCAATAATATATCAGAATCCTTTCTTCTGATTTCCTGAAATTTTTAATGCCTGGATCAATTTTTTGTTTTTATATTTAGATTCCATTGTTCAATACCTTTCCAATGCCTTCTCACATGCTCAATTATGAGTTTGGAGCATAAAGTTGTGGTCATTTGAAATTTTCCCATTAACTTTTCTATTCACACTTCCACTTGGCGCATTTATGCACTGTAATTATGCATTCTTGCACTTAATCCATTGTAGATTTTGTAGGAACTCAATTAGGTTTCTTCAAAAACAAATTTTGGACATTCTATCTAAGTTTCACCTCATTCTGGGTTCTGGGATGCTAGTTACAGTTTGTCAAAGTTCTAGGCCAATTTGTGGTTTTGGTCTGTTATGTTACAGGTACCTTATTTTCCATATTAAACACATTTAACATGCCCATAAATTTAATTCATATTTGGGAATGTATTCTATGGTTCAATATATTTCCATTGACTACTCCTGTGCCTCAATCCGATTTTGGAGCAGAAATTTATGGCCCTTTGAAGCTAGTTGGGTCATAAAATTTACCCTCCATTGTTTGGGCTGTAACTTTCTCAAAAAAGCTCTGTTTGACGAATAGTTTACACCATTAGAAATATATATCTGAGATATTTTATTTGAGATGTAGAGACACAATATATGTTCAATACACCTCTGTCTTATGGTTTTTGATTTGTTAAAAACGCTCTTAAGGTCCTCAAAATTGCGCTGCAAAAAGATGACATTCAAATGATATAAAACGTCGCAGAAAATCACTGTTTTTTTGTTGCTGTTCACCCTTCAAACAACTTCCCGTGCACTATATCAAATTGTGAACCCATATTCACCACACAAAACAACAACACAAGGTAAATCATGCTTCACTCACTTTAAAACCACTATGTATCACTTCTTTGTCGCGCCAATAACTTACGCGCACTACTTTTATGTTGTGCGTCAATATCCACCACACACAGTTTTGGTTCTTTCTCTATTACATGTTTCACGTAGTTTTTTGTATCGCGTGTTGTTATTCCACATGCATTTTACTCTGCGTGCTTCACCATGCTAGAGTTTAGTATGCCCCACCGAGCTCCAATACTTTGCATGCACCATTCACTAAATTTCCATGAGACAACATATTCTCACATTACACACACAACTACCAAACTCCACTACACTATGCCAATATTGCGCACACCACACACACCATTATTATGAATGTTCACACCGTGCACACTTCTTATGTGTATGCACATTGCGTAATGCTAAATTTAGGGTGTGCACTCGCACACCAACATTTTTCTGCGTGGGACCAAAATTTAGTGCGCACACCAGAAAACCACTATTTTTCTGCGCGATACCAAAATTTAGCATGCACACCCACACACTAACATTTTTTTTTCCACGTGGCACCGAAATTTAGTGCGCACGCCAAAATGCCAATATCTTTCTGCGCAGTGCCAAATTTTATGTATCACAAGATTTTCACTTCGCATCATGCATTTTTAGTGCACCCACCTGTGCACATTCACCTTTATGTGCATCAAATCCCCGTGAATTTTGTTGTAGAAATTGGGGGGTTTTCCTAACTTTTTCCCCAATTTACATAGACATTCTGCAACCACAAAATTCCTTCAATATCACTCCGATAACACCAATTTGGTTGGATTACTGAGAGGGGGGGTGAATCAGTAATAGAGCAATTTAAACCTTTTTAACCATATAATCCAAGTGTTATATCAATGAAATATTATCATCCAATAACTATAGAGTAAATAAGCAATGAACAAACATACACATACATAGTACACTAGTGTTTTACGTGGAAACCCAAATTGGGAGAAAACCATAGAATGCTTTTTCTTATATGTCTTGAAGAATTACATTCATTGGAAGCACCAACTTCCTTTGTTTTCCAGCTGCAACTGGAAGGAGGCTGCAACCCCCTATTTTCTCAAGCTACAACTTGAGGGAAGCTCCAACCCCCCAATTCTCTAGCTACAACCAGAAGGAGGCTACAATCCCCTATGTTCTCCGGCTACAACCGAAAGGTGGATACAACCACCTGTCCTTGCCCTGTCCTGCCACCCTAAAGTAGAAGTAGAATGATGGAACCACTACCAACCTGTCACTGTGAGATATACCGTTGTAAACCTGTACCAATAAATCTAAAACATGCATCAACCATGCATCAACCTGTACCTCAACCTGTAATCAACCTGTACAATAAACAAGTGCATCAACCATGCACCAACCTGTACCAAGTAACCTATAATCAACTTGTACCAAGTGCATCCAACCATGTACCAAGTATGTACCAATCATGTGTCAACTACTCTTCAACTATGACTCATCAATATGTACCAACGTCATCAACTAGACACCTCATGTATGTGCCAACTCATCAACTACTTGTCTCAACCATGTACTCAACATGTACCTCAACCAAAAGACCTCATCAATTTCATCATACAAATCTGATTTGTAGCTCTGTAATAGACCTAGTGTATATGATCACATTCCTACAAACTTTCCTTAACTTTAACAGCAAGAGACTCACATTTTCATCAAACATTTCTTTAGTCGCACATGCCTAGTTTTGGATTAGTCAACAACCCTAACTTGAAGTAATCATAACTTTGTACCTATACTGTATAAATATCTGAAATTGATATAAAATGTTCTTTAGTGTGTTTTATGTAACTCCTCTAGGTGTCACTACTTGGAACCTCTCAAAAAAGGAGTTATAGCCAAAATGGCATACCTTGCTGAATTCTGGCTTATTCTAGAGAGCGACCTTGTAGAGCGTGCCCCGCACTGGATATTTTTTGAATTGATATTAAAATTTAAAAAATAATACTAAAGATAGTACCCTAACCAACACATTTAGTTTCACTGAATTTGGATCTTTTATGAATAATTTATGACGTTTTTCCCCGAAACACCTGTTTTTGACTAGTTTCAGGACTTGCCACAAACCCTATTTTCCACGGAGTGTAACTCCAAAAATATAATGAACCACAAGATGAATTTTTTACCACAAATACTTGGATATTTTTTGTCAATGACTAAGAAATTTCACAGTATGAGTCATTATACAAAAAACGTTATAGAAAAAATGGTGAGATGACCTGTAAATAACATACCTTAAAAAACACCATCAAAATAATTTATCCTTCCTTGCATTTTGGCCTTTTTTTATTCAACTTTCCTTAGAATTTCGGCTTAGATATCCTTATTTACCTCAAACACCTATAGATATTCAATATTCTCAAGTGTGATTAAAATGAGAGAGCCTTGCCTCTTATTTATACTATCCAAGTAGTTTTCTTAAAAACATCTTCTAGGTCACTTGGCCCCACTTTCCTTATTTTAGGGTTAACCCACTTCTAATTTCTCTATTAAATTTATGATTGAAATAATTTATTTTGTATTCACTTTGAATTATAATACACTCATTATTTCACTTTATTATTTACCTTTTAAAATCTCTTAAACCACATTGACCACTTTGACCTTTTGGGGCTTCTAGATGACATATGAGGGTCCTCCAACTTCGTAAGGCCATAACTCTTAAACCGTGAGGAGTTATGTGACGTTCCACATACCACCAGAAATGGAATGACATGTAATATCCATATATAATATTATTATCTAAAAATATATCACAACTCATACCATTATCCATCAAACAAACTTGGGTCCATTACCCAAACCCGGGGTCTCCAACTTCTCATGGCCATAACTCTCTAACCGTGAGGAGTTATGTGACGTTCCACATACCACTGGAAATGGAATGAAAAGAAATGTCCATATAGGATCTCATTATTCCACAATTAAACATGGGTTCTCTTACTTCGCAAAGCGTCTTCCCGTGAGGGATTTCACCATAAGGGGACCACTTTGGAGTTCATCCATCTTTACTTCTTATCAACCATGACAAGACAATAATGAGTCATATTTATATAAAAAAATCTCGGGTCCATCACCCAAACCTTTTTGTTGTGGGTATTTCTTCAAGGGTTGACATCAATCACAACCAACCTTAATCAACAATCTCTCCCTTTGACATTGATGGCAACACTCTGATGCAATATTGAAATCATATCACTCATGTTCCCGCTGGAACCATGCCTCTGTCCTCTGTATCTAATAAATTTGCCTCTATCCTCTGAATCTGATAAATCTTCTCCCCCTAGAACCATGCCTCTATCCTCTACATCTGATAAATCTCTCCCCCTTTTTCATCAATGGAAAAGGTATCTTTCCATCCGGGGCTTCTCCCTCTGATTGAATTGTCCTCTTATGGTGCTTCCTTATGTACATCTAAGACATATAAGATAATAATTCAAAAAGCATTCATTTTGGAGTAGAAATAACTCCAATTCTTTGGCGAAGATATTCAAAGGCTTCCCATGGAAGTGGTTTTGTAAAGATGTATTCCACTTGTTATTTTGTTCCCACATACTCAACTCTGATTTTCTTTTCTGTAACCTGTTCTCGTAGAAAGTGATACTTGATTGGAATGTGCTTTGTCTTGGAGTGCATCACCAGGTTTTTTGAGATACTGATGGAACTTGTATTATCACAATATATTGGAATGGGCTCATCATACTCAACCTATATATCTATCAAAGTTTGTTTCATCCAAAGAACCTGTGTACAACATGTTGTTATTGTAATATACTTTGCCTCGACTGTAGATAGAGATATTGATGATTTCTTATTACTTATCCATGATACCAAACACTCACCTAAGTAGAACGTTGCTCCAATGGTGCTTTGTCGGTCATCAATACAACCCGCCCAATCTACATCTGTGTAGGAAATAAGTGATAGATATTTTCCTTTTGGATACCATAATCCAAACTCTTTTGTTCCTTTGAGATATCTGAAAATCCTCTTTACTGCTAATACATGTGATTCCTTTGGTGATGCTTGAAATCATGCCACCTGTCCAACTGCTTGCATTACATATGGTCTGGATGTTGTCAGATATAGTAGGCTGCCAATCATTGACCTGTATTGCCTCTAATCTGTAGACTTTGAATCATCATTTTTCCTCAACTTACAACTGGTTTGCATGGGAGTGATAACTGGTTTGCAATCTTCCATTCTGAAACTCTTTAGCATTTCTCTCATATACTTGGTTTGAGAAATAAAACTTCCTTGCTTGCTTTGATGTATCTAAAGTCCCAGGAAGAAGGATAGTTCTCCAAGTAACGACATTTCAAATTCATTCTACATGTCTTTTGCAAATTTCTAGTTTAACCTGTCATCATCAATACCAAAAATAATATCATCAACATAAAATTCAATTAATAAAATATTACCTTGACTTACCTTGATGTAGAGGTTTGTGTCTTCTTTGTTCCTTGTAACATGTCCATCTTCATTCAATTTATTCCTAAAAATCCATTTTGTGTCGATCACATTCTTATTCTTTGGTCTTGGAACCAATTCCCAAGTGTCATTTTTCTCTATTTGATCCAATTCTTCATCCATGGCCTTATTCCAAAATTTATCCTTGTTGTATTCTTCAAAACAGTTTGGTTCAATTGTAGATAAGAGCGCTAGGTGTGTTCATTATGGTGAATGTATTTTTATCCTAGTCTCAACTCTTGCATCTTTATTTCCAATAATGTGATCTGAAGGATTATTCTTCTGTACTCGTTTGCTAGGTGTCTTTGGAGATACTTTCTGAACTTGATATTCTTCTTCTATCGGATTCTCTTCATCTTTTTCTTCCTGTTCTACTTCTTTTTCATCTTCTTCTTTGAAAAGGTGTTCCATTGATTTGTTTTCTTCTTCCTTTGATTCCAATCTACCTGTTTCATCAATTGTTACGTTGATTCTTTCCACAACTTTGTTCAATCTTAGATTGTAACACTTGTATGATTTCCTTGTACTTGAGTAACCAAAAAGTATTCCTTTGTCCACACGAGATTCAAACTTTCCTATTCTGCCATCTTCTCTTTTGCTATAGCATTTGCTTCCAAAAACTCTAAAGTGCTTCACATTTGTTGGTCTTCCTTTCCATAGCTTGTAGGGAGTTTTATCAGTGTTGTTTTTGAGCATTACTCTGTTTTGAATGTGAAATGATGTATGCACTACTTGTGTCCAAAATATATCTATCAATTTGGAATTGATTAGCATTGTTTGAGCCATTTCTTGTACTCTCCTATTCTTTCTTTCAACAACTCCATTTTTTTGAGGTGTCCTAGCAATGGAGAATTTCCTTTTCATTCCATGATTCCTATAATGGTCCATAAATTCCTTTGAAGTGAACTCTCCTCCATTATCAGATATCAAACATTTGATTCTTGAATCAATCTCATTTTCAACCATTTCCTTGTAGATCTTGAATTTTTCAAAATCTTCTAACTTGTTCTTGAGAAAACAAACTGCAATCATTCTTGTATAATCATCAACTAATAACATAAATTATTTTTCACCTTTTAAGCCCTTTGTTGTATTTGGTCCAACTAGATCAGTGTGCACAATTTCCAGTGGTCTTGTTGTTGAATATTCCTTTGATTTGAACCGGGGCTTTGTTGGCTTTCCCTGTTGACAATGCTTGCATAAAGTGTTGGTTGGTTTCGTGATCTGGGGAATTTCTATGACTAGTTCTATTTTGTTGACTTTGAAAAGGTTATAAAAATGCATGTGACCCATTCTTCTATGCCATATCCAATTTTCATCTTCCTTTCCTAGACAACACTTTTCATTTCCAATTTCACTTAACACATATATATTATTTGAAGTTCTTGTAGTTGTACCGACCAATTTCCCTGAACCTTCTATTCTTATCTCACACTTTTCTGAATCGAAAGTAAGTTTATGACCTTGGTCACACATTTGACTCACACTTAGAAGATTGTGTTTCATATCTTCTACCAGTAGAACATTTTGTGCCTTTTCATTCTTGTTCCCAATTCGGATTGTTCCTTCTCCAATGATTTTGGATGAATTATCATTTCCGAAGGAGATTGATCCATTTTTTTCTTTTTGTAATGTAATAAATTTGTCTTTATCACCTTTCATGTGTTTTGAACATCCACTGTCAACATACCAACTTTGTTTCTTCTTCTTAGCTTGTAGAGAGACTCTACATTCTTCATTGTTATACTGATTTTTCTTTCTTATCCATGTCATTTTCTGAGGTTCTTGTCTGTGACTATTGTTATTCTGTTGAGTTTCTTTAGGAGGGACTGTCATTCTGCAATCCTTAGCCATGTGTCCAAAATTTTTACATTTGTAACATTCCAATTCAGTGCTCAAATATTCAAACCTATTGTAGCTTCTTCTTTATGTGTCACTAGGTCTCCTTGAATAATCCCTTTCTGTATAACTCTCAAAGTTGTTACTGTTCCTGTTGTTATCTCTGCAATTCAAAACTTTATGTCCAAAATTATTACATCCATAACATAAACAAAAAAACATAGTTTGATACCTGAGAGTTGAATATCTTCTGAAAGGAGGTGCTCTTATGAATCCTTCTTCTTCTTAAGGCCTATTTGTCTATTGTTGATTCTGAAATCTAAATCTTCTTGGTGGAGGAGTGTCTCTGTAATCTTCCTTGTATATCTTCCTATCCTCTTTGATTGTTTCTGCATAGCTCTTTGGATTTGTTTCTTGCTCTGTTGTTTTGGAGCTTGATCCCTTTCTGTCTGATTGTATCCAAGTCTAGACTTGTCAAGATGAGATTTTTGACTGCTGATAATGTCATTCAGAACTTTTGAGCTATTCTGCCTATTTTTCTTTTGAATATCCTTTCTTAGTGTGATAACCTCTGCTTCCAAGTTTCCAATGATCTTGTCATTTTCTTCTAGTTGTTCTTTTAGTGCTTCTTCAATTCTTTTATATTCTTCTATTTGAACCTTCAATTTTGTGATCATTTGTTCTAGTTCTCGAGTGTCCTTTTTCTTGTCTAGTTATACTTGCAATTTCTTACTTTCCTTGTTTTCTCTTCTGATAACTTCTATGGTCCACATTAATTTTTCTCTATAGTCAACTTCTGCCTCTTCAATTTCTTCTTAGACTTCTTCACATTCTTCTTCGGATTCTTCATATTCTTTTTCAGAGTCTTCTTTGTTAGAGTCTTTTACCGCAATTAATAGAACTCTTCTTGTCTCATTGTCACTAACTTCATCTTCATCTAATGATGAGATGTCATCTTTGGTGTATAATCTTTTCTTGAAAACTTTCTTTGTAGTTCTTTTGCCTTTATATGTGTGTTTTCTTTTGAGTAACCTTCATCATTAATCTTTTTCTTATGAGGACATTTGTTAGAAAAATGACCAATACCATCACAATTAAAACAAATTAAAGGGATCTTACCTCTATATCTATCATTGGTTCCCTTGTTCAGTATTTTGACGAACTTGGCCACTTCTTCATCATCCTCTGAGGCGTCGTTGCTATATTCTTCTTGTTCTTTTTTTGTTTCCTTTGATCTTTTGGATGCCTTGAAGGTTGCTTCTTTTACATCTGGATTTTCCTGCTCAGTTCTCATTTCATATGCTATGAAGATTCGATGCAGTTCATCCATGTTTATTGAGTCCAAATCTGATCTTTCTTCTAGTGATGATATCTTAGGGTTGAATCTCATAGGAAGAGATCTTAGTATATTTTGAACAATTAAAGATTCTTCAATTTCTTCTCCCAATCCTATGATTGCATTCACTATTTCATCGACTCATAAGAAGTAGGCTGTGATATCTTCATCTTCCTTCATTTTTAGTTGTTCGAACTAACCTCTGTAAGTCTAAAGCTTTGCTCTTTTGACTTTTGTATCTCCTTCATAAATATTTTGAAGCTTGTCCCAAATCTCTTTATCAGATTTACAGTGTGAAACTTTGGTGAATACCGTATCACCAAGACCATTCAAAAGTGCATTTGTGGCTTTGGAATTATTCTCACTGAGTTTTACTACTTTGTCATTTTTTGGTGGAACTGTTGGTGCTGTGTATCCATCTACAATTGATTGCCAAACTCGAAATCCATGTGCCTGTATATATGTCCTCATCCTTATGCTCCAAAAAGCATACTTCTATCCATCAAACTATGGTATTCCATTTTTATATGATTTGGTACACTCCATGATCTACCTTTCAATGGTTGAACTGATTTCTAAAGGAACCTGCTCTGATACCAATTGTTGGATTATTGAGAGGGTGGGTGAATCAGTAATAGAGCAATTTAATCATTTTTAACCACATAATCTAAGTGTTATATAAATGAAGTATTATCATCCAATAACTTTAGAGTAAATAAGCAATGAAAAAACACACACATACATAGTACACCCGTGTTTTATGTGGAAACCCAAATTGAGAGAAAAACACATAACATTTTTTCCTATATTTCTTGAAGAATTACATTCATTGGAAGCACCAACCTCCTTTGTTTTATAGATGCAACTAGAAGGAGGATCCAACCCACTAGTTTCTTAGGATACAACCTGAGGGAAGCTCCAACTTCCCAATTCTCTAGCTACAACCAGAAGGAGGATACAAACCCCTATGTTATTTGGCTACAATCAGAAGGTGGCTACAACCACCTGTCCTTGACCCATCCTGCCACCCTGAAGTAGAAGTAGAATGATGGAACCACTGTCAACCTGTCACTATGAGATATACCGCTGTAAACTTATAACAATAAATATGAACCATGCATCAACCATGCATCAACCTATACCTCAACCTGTAATCAACCTGTACCATAAACAAGTGCATCAACCATGCACCAACCTGTACCAAATAACCTGTAACCAACCTGTACCAAGTGCATCCAACCATGTACCAAACATGTACCAATAATGTGTCAACTACTCATCAACTATGACTCATCAATATTTACCAACATCATCAACTATACACCTCATGTATGTGCCAACTCATCAACTACTTGTCTCAAACATGTACTCAACATATACCTCAACCAAAATCCCTCATCAATTTCATCATCCAAATCTGATTTGTATCTCTATAATAGACCTTGTGTATATGATCACATTCCTGAAAACCTTCCTTAATTTCAACAACAAGAGACTAGCATTTTCATCAAACTTTTCTTTAGTCTCACATGCCTAGTTTTGGATTAGTCAAAAACCCTAACTTGAAGTAATCATAACTTTGTACCTATAATGTATAAATATCTAAAACTGATATACAATGTTCTTTAGTGTGTTTTATGTAATTCCTCTAGGTGTCACTACTTGGAACCTCTCATAAAAGGAGTTATAGAAAAAATGGCATACCTTGTTGAATTATGGCTTATTCTAGAGAGAGACCTTGTAGAGTGTGCCTTGTTGATTAAGGTTGGTTGTCATTGATGTCAACCCTTGAAGAAAGCCCCACAACACAAAGGTTTGGGTAATGGAACCAAGATTTGTTTATGTAAATATTATTCATTATTGTCTTGTCATGGTTGATAAGAAGTAAATATGGATGAACTCCAAAGTGGTCCCCTTATGGTGAAAGCCCTCACAGGAAGATGCTTTGCGGAGTAAGAGAACCCATGTTTAATTATGGAATAATGAGATGGAGGACAATGAATTTTTCAGGTAACCTATCCTATATGGATAGTACTTTTCATTCCATTTCCGGTGGTATGTGGAATGTCACATAACTCCTCACGGTTAGAGAGTTATGACCATGAGAAGTTGGAGACCGTGGGTTTGGGTCATGGACCCAAGTTTGTTTGATGGATAAAGGTATGAGTTATAATATATTTTCATATAATAATAATATATATGGATAGTATATGTCATTCCATTTCTGGTGGTATGTGTAACGTCACATAACTCCTCACGGTTTGAGAGTTATGGCCTTACGAAGTTGGAGGACCCTCATATGTCATCTAGAAGCCCCAAAAGTTCAAAGTAGTCAAAGTGGTTTAAGAGATTTTAAAAGGTAAACAATAAAGTCAAGTACTGAGTATATTATAATTCAAATTGAATACAAAATAAATTATTTCAATAATAAATTTAATGGAGAAATTAGAAGTGGGTTAACCCTAAAATAAGGAAAGTGGGGCCAAGTGACCAAGAAGATGTTTTTAAGGAAGCTACTTGGAGAGTATAAATAAGACACAAGGCTCTCTCATTTTAATAACACTTGAGAATATTGAATATGTATAGGTGTCTAAGGTAACCAAGGATATATAAGCCAAAATGCTAAGGGAAGGTGAAGAAAAGAAGGTCGAAATGCAAGGAAGGATAAATTCTTTTGATGGTGCTTTATAAGGTATGTTATTTACAGGTTATCTCACCATTTTTGATATAACATTTTTTATATAATGATTCTGACCATGAGAAAACATATCCAAGTATTTGTGTTAAACAATTCATATTTTCAGTCATTTTATTTTTGGAGTTACACTCTGTGGAAAATAGGGTTTGAGGCTAGTCCTGAAACTAGTCAAAAACATGTGTTTCGGGTAAAAACGTCATATCTTCTTCATTACAGATACAAATTAAGTGAAACCAACTGTGTTGGATAGTTTATAGTCTTTAGTATTATTTTTCATATTTTTATACCAATTAAACAAAAATTTCATGTGGGGCACGCTCTATAAGGTCACTCTCTAGAATAAGCCAAAATTCAACAAGGTATGCCATTTTTACTATAACTCCTCTTCTTAGAGGTTCCAAGTAGTGACACCTAGGGGAATTGCATAAAACACACTAA
>ML822194.1:77626-92306 GCA_009831015.1 Picea engelmannii | reverse complement strand
AGTGAATAAATCAATGAAGTCGTGAGAGATATGTAAAATTGAACAAGGTAATGGATGGAAAAGTGTATTAGAAATATGACATAAAAGAATATTTTAAAATGTTTAAATGCCAATCAATGATAATGGTATTTCAGTTTTGGTTTTGTCAAGGAAATGTGGAGTGGATAATTATATTATAGTAATAATGTTCAACTAGAGTAGTACATGTTACAACACTATGCATATTGAGAATTATAGCTGAAATACGTTGGGATAAGATTTCATGCATAAAGGAAGCAATTGTGCAATGTTAGTATGTAACATCTTGCTCTTGCGCGCACCTGATGTGACTTATTATTTGAGGACACTTACGTGCAAGTGATCTGGTTCATTATATGATTGACTTCTTCGTTTATGAATTATGATGATGAGATGGAGGATTATGATGTTATGTTATGTTATTTATGTATAGACGGGTGCTATTGACAGGTTTCTCCTGAGTGTGAAGGACTCTTGAAAGATTGAGGATGCCAATGGCATCGATGGAACTCCTTGAAATATGAATTGAGTCAGGGAGTGGACTATATATGTTTTGAGTATTTCTGTTATTGCATATGTGACATATGAATGGGTATATTAACATTTTATTTATGGATCGTTGACATGTTTCGTTGATGGATGTAGGATGGCGATTTCTTGCTAATCAGACTCACATTGGGAGTAAAGGGGCCATGCAAAACAACTAGATATATTGAGGAAGAGGTGTGGTAACAACCCTGCCATAGCCTACTAGCACTCTCACTATGGCTCAAACTTTATGTTAATAATTACCTATTTTGAGAGATCCATGATGTTGTGAGGGAAGACTGTGATAGTCGCTCATGAAGATTCTAAGGGGCAGGTAATACTGCAAGGTATTTATTCCATAGAGGCCCTTAGTCTCCCACAAGGTTGCATGGTGGAGTATTGACTCCAAGAGTTGGACGTCTACCAAAATCATTCAAAAGGTGAGTGGCACCCTTCGAGCACATAGTGCATCTTGAAGGTCGCGTCACGAGTTTTAAACACAGGTGAGTCAATGAAACTAGGTGCCTAGGAAACAATATCTTACTTGACATGGTCAACCTTAAGATAATTATGTATGAGTAAAGTTTATTAATCATAAATTTTCCATTAAAATTTTCTAAGCCTAGTGGAAATTAAGGCCTAGGTCTAAGTAGGATTTGAGGACTAAAAATCAATTTAAGTAATTAATAAAGGGGGGGATGAAGAAAAATCAAATTTGGAATTTAAAGGAGAATTAAATTGTCAAAAATTAAGTGTTGTTTATGTGCAAAACTTGCTAATTTACAACTTAGGAAAAAAGGGGAAAATTAAATGCAAAAGGAAAGTGGAACATAGAAAGGAATCTAGTCTATAGGACTTTGCTATTTAGAACTCAACTAAGCTTTAAGAAAGGCATCATTCTTTATAGGAAAGTGAGGGAATAAAGGGACAACAAGGAGTGTTTTTAGGAACACTTTTAGGTGGGTGAGGGAAATTGAAAAATTAATTTAATTAATTAAATGAATTTCTGGTGGAACTAAGGGTTTAGGTGACAAGTGCACGGGGGAGATTATTTCCTAATAAAAATTTAATAAAAATAATTTAATATGCATTTTGGAAAAGAGACACTAATATAACTCTATAAAAGAAATGGTAGAGAAGGGGAATGGATCACGACTAGTATGCCTAAGGTTATGCTGCTGGAATTTTCCTTGTCTAATTTTTCTTGTGGGAGTTGGGATACCCAGCTCGAAGAGAGAGTGGTAGCTCAACCTTGCGAGGTGAGCTGTGAGATAGATTTATCTGGTTTGTGTGTGTGACCCCTTTGCAACTTGGGGGGATCAGGGGAAAGAAGAGTACCCATAGCATTGGCTGGGAGGAACCGGTGAGGTCTCAACGGTTAGCAAGCAGGAGTTGGACCGAGCGCAAGAGTGGGACAACCACTTCAGATTATGTGCCTTTGGTTATGGTACGCATGTTAAATTTGCATTTGAAAGTAGTTAACAAAATTGTATGTGAATTTATATGTTGATGAAAATTATAATGGTTCCCTAAAGATGGACGTGTGTGCACTTGTTTTTTTTATCTGATAATGAAGAGGATTGTGGTTTAATTTAAAATCTTGTGTTTTTCCCTTCAATATCATTGTGTCCTGCTTACTCTCTGTGCTTGATTGTTTTACCTCATGTTCGCTCAGCTTGTAAAACTCAATTTATATATCTGGGACTTGGATTCCTTTTATATATCCATGCACCCTCTTATTTTCTCCTAGTGATTAACAAGTGATTCAAATGCATTTTTTTCACTGTGTTTTTTCTTATATCCACAATTTTTGTCTTAGCATTTTTGGTTTTCATTGATCTTCACAGCAAAACTTTTTAGTTGCCTTGCGTGTGAGAGTGAAGAGGCTAGCATTTTTATAATTTTAAATATGTTCTATACCGTGTTTATATCGTATTTCATGTGTGTGAAGAGGCTAACGTTTTTACATTTTTAAATCTGTTCTACAACACCCTTATATTGTGTTTGATGTGTGTGAAGAGGCTAGCATTTTTGTATCATTAAATATGTTTTACACCGCCTTTAAATCACATTTTACTATATTGGAAGAAGATAGCATTTTTATTTAAAAAATTTCCTTACATAGCATGAATCCTGTGTTGTCCTACGTGTGAGAGAGGAGAGGCTTGGCATTTGTTTATTTACGAAAAAAAAGTGTGATTTTCTACGTTCTCACCGTCTCTTATGGATTTTGTACCTTGAATGATTTGTGTTTGGTGAGTGTCTGCACACAACCTTCCATTCCTAAAATCTCCCAGCACAAATGTTTCACTCTATGTTTTTATAAGGATGGATCTCTACGTTTTTACCAAAAGAATCAAGGCCTTCATTGTCTCTCTCAGCGATTCATCCTGATTTTCGCCCAGCATCCTTACTTACTTCTTGCAACTTTTTTATCATCAAGGCACTACCCCTTCTTCATTTTCCCATTTATCCATCCTAGTTCTCCTTCCCGTACTCCTATATTTTAGCTGCAAATTGGGGATGGATACCACACCTACCATTAAAACTACCTGTAGTTTATTCTTCCCTATCAGATTCGCAGCGATTTGGGAGGGACATACCCTCCACCACTTAAAATTTCCTTCTCCTTTGCACTTACCACTGACATGATTCATGCCTACTCATCGTGCCCTCCTCTCTAGATCTGGCATATTCCTTGCTCCAGGTTGCAAGTTGCTAGTTGGAAAAAATTAATTTAACCCTTTTAATAAAGTCCCTTACGCTAGTTACCCATAGAAATTTAAATTACTTAGTTAATTAAATTTCAGGGGTCGTGAGTTGTAGGGATTGTTAGTTACATGAGTAACCAAGTTGATTAATGTGGTCATAATGGTTAGTGTTAGGGTTATTTTATTTTAATTTTTCTTATTTATTTTCATTTCTCATGGTGTGGATTTGGATAAATTGAGGATGTGTTCATAGTGGTTTTTTAATTTACTAATATTGAACACTAGATGGTTCTATTGGCATGTATCGATGATGCGTGTTTGAGTCTGTGCGCAATGTACCTTACATATTAAATTGTATCAATCACCATTTATATCAAGATGTAACCTACCATGGTTGGTGAGGTTGATTAAATAATTTGATTAGTGTTTAGATATCATGTGCCTTGAATAAGGTTGGTGTGTGTTGCTTGTCCTTATGCATTCACACCCTGAAATTAATAAATTAGGCACCTTGTGTGAAATAAATTATTCTGTAATGCATGTTGATTTACAATTTTTACTTGTGCCTTTAAATTTATTAAGGTATGATGGATAATGACCTATTTTCCTTTGTTCCTTGATTATGGTGAATGCCAAATTGGATTGGAATTTGGTTAATAGGGTGCCCCGAATTATTAGTGAAGTATGTTTAATTCTTTAATTGTATTCATTTGCGCCTTGTGGAATAAAAACGACTTATCTTGCACCTTGAATCGTTGATGTTGAATGATGCATTAATGGAATTGAAACCTTGCACACACTGAATTTAATGTAATGTGTGATTTTATATTTCATACTTCTTGCGCAATGGATTTTATGTTGTAAACTAAGTTATAGATTTTAGATTTTGTGCAATTGGATTTTATGAATTGAATGATCGGTTAACAACCCTTGCTGGCATCATTGATGTATTAACAAATGATGGATTAGTAATATTTTCTTGCGTAAACAATGTATTAATGAATGATGGACTACTATTATTATTTGTGTTGTTAGATTTATCAATGAAATATGGTTTAACAACATCTATTTGCACCCTTAAATTTATTAATGGATGATTGATGTAGATGTTAAAATTTTGGCGCTTATCGATTTTATGTCATGTATGAAGGATATAAATTGTTTATCTTATGCCTTGGCATATGTCGCTGCTTGAGTTATTTAGTGATTAAGTTCTCTTGCACCATGGAATGTTATGTTACATGTGTTGGTTATAAAAATTTTACATGATGTTGATTTAGCTTAGATGACATGGACTTGATTGTGTGGGTGGGATGTAGACACCTCCTTATTCCTCAAAATATTCTCCATCCTTGAGACCTTAAATGATTAAAATAAATTGGAACCTGGGCTTGAGTGTTTCTTATGTGTCCTAGAGGTCCTAACCTTGTAGGGTAGGTTGGGCAAGTGGTATACTACACGTTCTAGTGTTTAAAATTATTATACTTATGATTATTTATGGTATTGTATGTTTCCTTAGTGGTATATGATGATGGTCCTTATGAGATACATTGAATGTTTAAGATTTGTACTATTATATGTCATTCTAAATGGTAGAATGTAACGATGTTGGGTTGTTGTTAATTAATATGCTAATATGTTGATGTGTGTATCATGGTTTTTGGTGACGAAGTGTTGGCACTACGTCGTATTGGATTATTGATGCTATATTATTGTGTCATTAGTTTATGTGATTGATGTGTCGATGATGTTGCTAATTATTATGATATTTTTAATTTCCTAACACAACTTTAAAAAAAAAATTTGCATGTTGTACATCACTTTTTGTCGTTACAACGAGGTCGTTACACAGTACTAAGGGATCTAGTGGTTGGAAATGCAGAATAACTAAGAGGGGCTTGGATATAAGGTTCGTAATAGGGTCTATTGGTGAAAAATTGAGAATAATGGTAGTGTAGAGGACAAAATGGTTTGTAACATCCCGCTCTGGCGCACTGAGAAAACTTATTATTTGAGGACACTTGCTCGCAAGTGATCTGGACTTTTATGATGTTAGACCATTTATACTTGATTATGATGCGATTGAAAGATGACATGATGTGTTACTATTTGATGTAGACAGGTGCTATTGACTCAGTTTTATTGAGTGTTCAGGGTTTTTGACCTTGAGGATGCAGAGGCATCGGTAGAACCCCCTTGGACTCCAGACTGAGTCAGGGAGTGTTCTTTTGGGTTGATATGTTTACTATGATGTTTCATTTGATTTGATGATTTGATGTTGACATTTCTGACAAGATTGTTGATGATGCAGGCTAACGATAGCTTTCCGACCATACTCACATATGGAGTAAAGGGGCTACACATGATTTGCAGAGAGGTTGAGGGAGAGGGGTGGACAGCAGCCCTGCCATCGCCTACTAGCACTCCCGCCGTGGCTCGAACTGTAGGTTAATGATTACCTAGTTCGAGGGGATCCACGATGCCATGAGGGAAAACTGCAACAGTCGCTCACGATGATTCTAAGGGTCACGCAATAAGGCGAGGGCCTTATTCCTTAGAACCCTTAGTCTCCTACAAGTTCACCTGGCGGAGTGTTGACTCCAGGGGTTATAGATGTCTACCAATCAATCCAGTTGGCGAGTGGAACCCTTGGAGCATGGGGTCCATCCTAAAGGGCACGTCGCACAAAAGAAACTCAGTTGGCGAGTGGCACCCTTGGAGCACATGGTGCATCCTGAAGGGCATGTCGCACAAAAGAAATTCAAGAGGTGAGTGGCACCCTTGGAGCACGTGGTGCGTCCTGAAGGGCACGTCGCAATAATGTGGATGAAGGAGTCATCCTAAATATCCCTAATTCATCAACACCTGAATAAATCCTCAAACATTTCCCCTAACTAGGCATCGCCAATTCAGAATTTGAGCCCTTTGTCAAAAAAGAAAAACATAATTCAAGACTTTACATTAAATATTCATTCCCCCTATGATTTGCAACCTCCACCTAATCCAAGGAGTTACCTTCCTTAATTAAATACATAAAACAATTCCTCCGTTAATTGAATTCATAAAGTAATTCCGTCCTTAATTGCGTACATAAGGCCTTTTCTCATTCCCAACAATAAGCTTGATAATTTATCTTTTAGTGAAGGTACTGCTACTTTGCCCTAACATAATAAACAAAACTTAACCATCTCCTAATAACAATGCCATTATTTTCCAGCTCAGAATAGCTCAGCCATTCAATTAACCTTAGAAATTTCATTTCCTACTAGCTAGCATTAACAATACAGGTGCTAATAATAAAATTAAACAAAAAAAAACCCACTTAATCTAATTTGAGCCTTCATAAAGTGTGTAGGGTAAAATAAAGAGATTTAAGAAATTAATTCATTTAGGTGGTTGTAAATTTGAAAAGAAGAAATTAATTAGTTAACTAATGGGAGTTTAAAGAAATATATATATATGTATGAATTAAAAAAAATATAATGAAAAAGATGCTTAGCGCCTTTACCTTATTGAGTTTTCAAAAAAAATATAAAAAAAAAAATAATAAAAAGGGGGAAACCTTAAAAGAAAGATGATTTAGGGTTTTTGAAAAAAAATACCTAATGGGATGAGGTCAGAAGGAGGATAAAAGAAAGGAGATGGGGGGAAAGGAGGGGATCTGCTAGGAGGTATTATTATGCTGCCAAAATGGAAAACTGGATTGATTGCTTGTAGGAGTTGGGGATTTTCTCAGCTGACTTGAGTGGTAGATCAGCCTTGGAGGCGATCTGGGAAGCTAGGCTACTGTTTGGATTGTGTGTGGCCCCTTTGTGGCTCAGGGGGCTAAGGGGGAAGTAGAGTACCCCTAGCATTTGGCTGGGAGGTACCGATGAGGTCTCTACGGTTGGCAAGCGAAAGCGGCCCAAGGAGCGTGAACATCATTCGAAGTGGGCGAACAAGGTATGCATGTTTGTAGAGTAGATTGCATTAGGAATTACGATTCTATTCTGCAGGTGTGTCGGGTAATAAGGATGAAAAATATTTAACTTCCATCTGTGTTGAGTCTCATTGGATTAAAGGGTTTTCTCATTTACTTACTCTGGCGAAATGGGTGCATTTACTTGGCTGTAAAAAGTTTCACTGTGTAAATCTAAACCAACTCTGCGAAATGGGTGCATTTTCCTTGTTGTAAAAGTTTCACTATGTAAATCTAAATACCGACGAAATGGGTGCATTTTTACTTGCTGAAAAAGTCTCACTGTGCAAATCTAAACAAACTATGTGAATGATTGCATTTTTTCCTTGCTGAAAAGGGTTCCACTGTGTAAATCTAAATAATCTCCAGTCCGGTTGGGTCATAACGTCTCAATCCCCAAATTATCAACTCAACCCTCATTTGTTTTATTGAATCCTGGCTTGGTTCAACACCCAAATCTCGGTGAATCCACCACGATCGTGGTAATTAGGGTGAGTGCCTTGGTCGATTAACAATGCCAAGCCAGTCCATCCTTACCTAAAGGCCTGAGTTTATTGTTGGATTCTTTAGGAATAGGGAACTCCAGCCGTCGGCTTTTCTTAGTGGTTTTAGATGAGTCAACTCCCATGAGGTAGAGCTTGCAGTCGGTGCTGCTTTATGGAAACGATTTGTTTTTAATCACGCGGCAACTCATGTTTTCTCCTTTGCGCAGATTTTAAACACCCCCTATTTTTTTTATTATTGCCTCCCTGTCTGCTGGTTGTTAATGGTCGTCAGAAACCCTAAAACAGTGGTTTTGTCTTTTTCCCTCCTCCTCGCTGATTTTGGCTGCCTTAGAGGTGTGCTGGCCTGGGGTTAGCAGTGTCATTTTCCTTGGGTATGAGCGACTGTTCTTGATAACCGCCATCGAAGGCATTTTCTGAGACCACGTGTTAGGTTTGGTAATGTTTGGGCACTGCACCAAGTGTTCTTGTTAAATCCATGTCATTCTGTGCCCTTGCCTTATTCCATTCAGTTCCTACTTGAGGAAATTTAAATTGTTTGTATTACATGGAAAACGCTAGGGTTAATGGGATGATGTATGTTTTTAAATGTTGTGTGGGGATAGTCTACAGCTGGAGCTATATTCTTGCTGGTATGCATGGATTGAATTAACACAGAGACGCGTTATACCTTTCCTTAAATTATAACTTGAACATCAGAGGCACCTGCGTTACAGCTTAAAAAAAAAAATATCATAATCATTACCTTCTCGGTTGGTGTTATCCTTGTTGCTGGTAATGGTTATTTTATCTTTCCATTACTATTGGTTTAATATTGAATTCTGACAGCTCATAAGATTTATCATAATCCTAACCTTCTAGGTCATTACTAACCTTATTATGGTGAATTTGTTATTTTATTAACCTCCCGCCATTGTGGGTTTAATGAACAAATTATGATAACAGAATTAACATTCTCATTATCTTCCTCGTTTATAAATCATTATTTATTATCATTTCGTCCCTGGGTCATTTAATTTTTACTGCCAATTTACTGTCGGATTTTTATCTACCGCATTATTACAAATCGTTATTTTATTATCATTTCGTCCCTGGGTCATTTAATCTTTTTTTACTGCCAATTTCGTTCAATGAAGGAAGAAGGAAAATATATGTTATTCTATAGCATGAATGAATATCCAACGTAACACCTTAAATTTCCATTATAACCGGTTACTATGGTTAGCATTGGTCAATGGAAGTAAATGGCCTACAACTGAAGTGGGGTTAAAAGTTAATGGCCCAGCTAGAATTTAGGCAATTAATACCCATGGCACTTTAATTCTATTTAAATTCCATGCTACCTTATCTTCATGCTAATTCAACGGGAAATAATAATAGTATATTGTAAATGTCTTGCCATTTAAATTCCATGCCACTTTGTTTCCATGCTAATTTTCATTTTAATGTATTTTAGAATATAGGGGTGAGGATGGGGTTAGGTTATGCTAAGATTAGTGTAGTACCATTTGATAACACATAAATGTAATGATGTTGTTATTTTAAGTTGAAGGTCATTTGATAATATGCTTTTAATTTTAATGTTGATGTTATTTCAAGTTGCAAGGTTATTAGAATGATAGGTAATGACACAGGCTGTAATTAGTGTTGTCTTAATATGCATAGAGAAATTTCATTAAATTACATTTTTGGTAATGTGTAAGGGTAGTACCTTATTGCATTATAAAATGTGACTCTAAGGTTGGTGTGGACGACTTGACTGGTAATTCGTTGTCATTTAATTGCGAGTTATTGTAAAATAAGATGATGCCAATGTTAGTTTATTGTAAGGTTATTGAAGTCTCGTTGTTAGTGACGATACTTAAATGTAAGGTTCTGGAACTGAGAACATTCATTTATTATGATTCAGAAAGAGGGGGATTGAAATTAATTAAATATACCTTAATTTAAGGTTGGGATGGTGACTCGTTGAGCTTAGAAGTTAAACGGAGTCTTGGGTCTGTAGTAATGTCATTTGAGTCTTAGATAAATGCCCTGTCGTGTAAACGAATGATCGCTCATTTAATTATGTATGTGCTTGGATGTGTGATTTTCTTGGTGTGGTCAGTAACCATTGTCCCTTGAGTCATATTTAGTGCCCAGTCAGAATAGCGGTTGTTGCGTTCTGAGTCCCTGTCTTGCGCCTTCCATAGTAGATGTGGGTTCTCTCGTCTATGGTTGCACTGGGTGGTAATAATTGGTTGACTGGACTGTTGTGTCGGGCGGGATATAGACACCTCCATGTAGCCTTAGTATATAGGTCTGTGTGTGATTTTTGTGTAAGGAATCCAGTGTCGTATCAAGAGTCTCGATCCCTTTAAAGGCAGTGTTTCCACTTTTGTGACACACCTGAGGGGATTACTAGTTTCTGCCTGAGCAGTCGGCCAGGAGCCTATCTGACCTTATCTCTCTCCGGAGTAGAGAACTAAGATTAAACGCCCTGCTTTCCTGTGCAAAAATAGTAAGACCTAATACTATGGATTTTTCCCGCTGTGTTCGTACTGTGCATAACCCAGTATTTCGTTAAATGTTTGCGTAGTGCGTCTTTTGTCCTTGGTCGTTCATTGCTTGCAGCTACTTGTTGTGCGCCCTTGTCTTCTTGTGGTAATCTTCGTGGTTGCGTCTTGTTGGTTGTTGGGTGGTGTCATAGAGTCCAGTGTGTCTGTTTCTTATTTACACGCACGCACACTTTAAAAAAATAATAATAATAAAATAAAATTTGCACATGTCGTCAAAGTTGTTGTTGTAATGAGGAGGGTTGTTACATATGGTATCAGATCCAGTTCGACCCGCGACTTGGGATTCGCTACAGCTTTCGTGACATTATTTGATTTGATTATACTTTTTTGATCGATTTGATTGTGTGCGTGAAGGTAATGATGGTTAGAGGACGCCGTGGAGGCAGGCGACGGGATGCTAGGGGAGGAGGCGTGACGCCTCCAGTAGCATCCACACCTGAGGGGTCTAACCCCCAGGAAGGCAAGTAGGTTCTCGGAGAGGAACGGATGGTAGTCGGAGATGTTGTTGGGATGATGAGATCTTTTCAGCGTATGTCAGAGGCACTGATCTACTGCTTGGACAGAGAGGAGGCCAGGGTGCTGACACCCGTTGAGGTTCTGTCGTGCGCCCCGGACGTTACTGGTAGCGTTCGTCGTGAACTCGAGAAGGTCAAATTTCTCGAGTTCTTGGGTGTCCCGGAAGGCGCAGCCACCGAGGCATGGGTGGAGAAGATGGCGATGTGCTTCGCACATCGCAATTAAACCTCCTACTTGAAGGTCTGTGTGGCGGTCTTCCAACTGAAGGGGAGTGTCTTCTATGGTGGAATATTCTCTTGTCGCAGCTGAACATGGTCGTCAAAGACATGTCATGAGGAACTGTTCAAGGAACGGTTCCGAGAGAGGTATCTTTCAGAGGAATTCATTGAGCAACAGCTCAAAGAGCCCAACGTTGTATGACAGGGAGGTCGTACGGTGCTCGAGTACGAGGCACGTTTTATGGCGCTTCTCTGGTAAGCTTCGAACCTTAACATTAAGAAGCTTAAGGTCATTAGGTTCATGTTGGGTCTTAAAGGAAACCTACGTGCAAAGGTTTAAATGTTTTGATGCCTCTAACCTCGCACGATGTCGTCCAGAAGGCAGTCCTTCAGGACGAGTTTAGCTTCATAGAGATGGCTTCAGAAGCCAAACAAAAGGTTGGAGAAAAGGTTACGGGCTGTGCCCTTAACCTGGAAGAGTTTGTCATGAGGGTCAACTTGTACGTCACGATCTTAGGATCTTATGACATCGTGATTGGTATGGATTGGTTGGAATCGCATGAGGCGATACTCATTTGTAAGATGAAACGGTTGAGCTCGATCGATGATGAGGGACGGAGACGCATGATTGTAGGGCAGAACCAGGGAATTTCCCTGAGGTTTGTCTCATCCTAACAGTTACGGAAGAGGATGCGCAAGGGGTGCAAGATTTATGCGATCCTTGCGCTAAACGAGAAGGGAGTAGCGGAAGGTCTAGAACACCTTCTGGTGGTGAAGGAGTTTGCAGATGTATTCCGGAGGAGTTACTTGGGATGCCGCCAGACAAGGAATTAGAGTTTACAATAGACCTTAAACCGAGGACCGAACCGATAGTAAGAATGCCTTGTCGGATGTCGACCCCGGAGTTGCAAGAGATGAAAATGCAACTGAAGGAGTTGTTGGACCTAGGATTGATACGCCCTAATGTGTCACCATGGGGTGCACTGGTTATTTTCATACAAAAGAAGGATGGATCGTGGAGGCTTTTGCATTGAATACTGTCAACTGAATAAGGCTACGATCAAGAATCAGTATCCCCTACCTAGAATTGATGATCTGTTCGATCAAATGAAGGGTGTGACGGTGTTCTCCAAGATCAATTTGCGATTATGGTATCACTAGTTACGGATCAAGAAGGATGACATCCCTAAGACTGCCTTTAAGACGAGATTTGGACATTACGAGTTTACTGTTTTTCCATTTGGACTGACAAACGCCCCATGGGTATTCATGAGTTTGATGAACGGGGTGTTCTGCGAGTACTTGGACAAGTTCGTCCAAGTATTCATTGATGATATTTTGATCTACTCTCGGACGACGGAGGAGCATGACGAGCAATTGCACTTGGTACTACAATGTTTACGAGAACACAAATTGTATGGGAAGTTTTCCAAATGCTCTTTTTATCAATCGAGGATTCACTACTTAGGGCATGTCATCTCCGGCGAAGGTATCGTCGTGGACCCAGCTAAGGTTGAGGCTATTATGGAATGGCCTGCGTCGCCGAATGTCACAGAAGTGTGTAGTTTTATTGGATTAGCAGGATACTATCGACGGTTTGTCGAGGGTTTGTCGAAGATAGAAAATCCGATCACGAAATTGCCGAAGAAAAACAAGAAGTTTGTTTGGACAGAGAAATGCGCGGAAGCATTTCGGAGGCTTAAAGAGTTGTTGACAAAGACATCGATACTAAAGGTCCCTGACATGGACACAAACTTCTTGGTATGCACTAACGCATCCAAGGAAGGTTTAGGCGGAGTCTTGATGCAAGACGAACGAGTGATTGCTTACATTTCGAGGAAGCCGAGAAGCCATGAGGAGAACTACGTGACGCACGACTTGGAGTTGTTAGCCATCATTTATGCCTTGAAGGTTTGGAGACACTACCTTGTTGGATGAAAATTTGAATTAAAGACTGATCATTGTGGGCTGCAACACATTTTCATGCAAAGCGACCTGAACGTGCGACAACGGCGTTGGTCTAAATTTCTTAGCGAATACGACTTCGAGATTACTTACATAAAGGGAACAGTGAACCGAGTGGCGGATGCTTTGAGTCAGAAACCGTGCATCTTTTCGGTGTTGCCTATTCAAACGAATCTGCGTGAGAATATTCTCACTTTACAGTGTGACGATGACTGGTACAAATAAGTCGAGGATCTTATCGGACAAAACACGATGATGGTACCACGATATGAGGGATATTCATTGGATGACGATGGTTTATTGAGGTTTATAGGTCGGATTTACGTACTTCCTAACGACGAGTTGAGGATGTCGATCCTGAGCGAGGCTCATAGAGAAGTTTACATGGCTCACCCAGGAGTTACGAAGATGAGGGCAGACCTTAAACCCTTATTCTTCTGGAAGGGAATGAAGGCCGACATAGTCAACTTTGTGGCTAGATGTCTAGGTTTTCAGCAGGTAAAGGCTGAACATAGACACCCGACAGGATTACTTCAACCACATGCCATTCCAGAATCGGAATGGGAAGTTATTTCGATGGATTTTATTGTCGGATTGCCACTGAAGGCAAGGAGACACGACTCAATTTTTGTAGTAGTAGACACTCTGACGAAGAGTGATCACTTTATCCCTGTGTGTACGGCGTATCAGGCACCTGACATAGCGAGAGTTTTCATCATTGATATTGTGAGGCTGCATGGCGTGCCTAAAAAGATTATATCCAATCGAGGATCGGTGTTTACTGGATGATTTTGGATGAGTTTCCAAGAGGCATTGGGAACCCAACTTAATTTTAGTACTGCGCATCACCCAGAGACTGACAGGCAGACCGAACGAACGAACCAAACCTTGGAAGACATGTTGCGTATGTACGTGATGGACCAACAAAAATGTTGGGAGGAATTCTTGCCTCTAGTAGAGTTCGCTTATAACAACAATTACCAGAGCACCATTAAGATGGTGCCTTTTGAGTTTCTTTATGGGAAACCGTGTCGAATTCCCTTGAGTTAGGATCGGCTTGAGGATAGGGTCCTGGTGGGACCAGAAGTGATCCAAGAAATGGAAGAGCAAATGAAAACCATAATACAAAGGATTAAAGAAGCGCAGGATCGATAGAAGAGTTATGCCGATGCGCACCGAGTTGACTGTAGTTACGAGGTCAGCGATCGAGTCTTCTTGCGGGTTAAATCGCATAAGAGTTCGATCAAGTTTGGAAAAGGAGCTAAAATCTCTCCTAGGTTCATGGGACCTTTCGAGATTGTGGAGAGAAAGGGGCACGTGGCCTACCGACTAGCCTTGCCTAATTCTTTGAGGCGTATGCACGATGTTTTTCATGTATCTGTTTTGAGACATTATATTAGTGACCCTACACATGCGATTGACCTGAGTTCCTTGCAGGTATCGGACGAGGGAGCGCTCATGGCTGAGTCGGTCTGCATCTTAGATCATCGCGTTCGACAGTTACGACGTCGAACGGTAGATCAGGTCAAGGTCCAGCGGGACAATTATAGTCCGCACTCGGCGACCTGGGAGGACGCATATGATATGCGTCAGCAGTTTCCATTTTTGTTTGATAGATAGACTTATGATACTGTGATACTTTATTTCTGCATTTATACTGAGAAACTTTGGGACGAAGTTTAGACCAAGAGGGGGTGTATGTAAC
>ML822194.1:57219-77100 GCA_009831015.1 Picea engelmannii | reverse complement strand
GTTTTTGACCTTGAGGATGCAAAGGCATCGGTAGAACCCCCTTGGACTCCGGACTGAGTCAGGGAGTGTGCTTTTGGGTTGATATGTTTACTATGATGTTTCATTTGATTTGATGATTTGATGTTGACATTTCTGACATGATTTTTGTTGATGCAAGCTGACGATATCTTGCCGACTAGACTCACATATGGAGTAAAGGGGCCACACATGATTTGCAGAGAGGTTGAGTGAGAGGGGTGGACAGGAGCCCTGCCACCGCCTACTAGCACTCCCGTCGTGGCTCGAACTGTAGGTTAACGATTACCTAGTTCGAGGGGATCCAGGATGTCGTGAGGGCAGACTGCGACAGTTGCTCACGATGATTCTAAGGGGCGCGCAATAAGGCGGGGGCCTTATTCCTTAGAACCCTTAGTCTCCTACAAGTTCACCTGGTGGAGTGTTGACTCCAGTGGTTATATATGTCTACCAATCAGTCCAGTTGGCGAGTGGCACCCTTGGAGCACGAGGTGCATCCTGAAGGGCACGTCGCACAAAAGAAACTTAGTTGCGAGTGGCACCCTTGGAGCACGTGGTGAATCCTGAAGGGCACGTCACACAAAAGAAATTCAAGAGGCGAGTGGCACACTTGGAGCACATGGTGCATCCTGAAGGGCACGTCGCAATAATGTGGATGAATGAGTCAGCCTAAATAGCCCTAAGTCATCAACACCTGAATAAATCCTCAAACATTTCCCCTAACCAGGCATCGCCAATTCAGAATTTGAGCCCTTTGTCAAAAAAAAAAAACATAATTCAAGACTTTACATTAAATATTCATTCCCCCTATGATTTGCAACCTCCACCTAATCCAAGGAGTTACCTTCCTTAATTAAATACATAAAACAATTCCTCTGTTAATTGATTTCATAAAGTAATTCCGTCCTTAATTGCGTACATAAGGCCTTTCCTCATTCTCAGTAATAAGCTTGATAATTTATCTTTTAGTGAAGGTACTGCTACTTCACCCTAACATAATAAACAAAACTTAACCATCTCCGAATAACAATGCCATTATTTTCCAGCTCACAATAGCTCAGCCATTCAATTAACCTTAGAAATTTCATTTCCTACCAGCTAGCATTAACAATACAGGTGCTAATAATAAAATTAAACAAAAAAAAACCCACTTAAGATAATTTGAGCCTTCATAAAGTGTGTAGGGTAAAATAAAGAGATTTAATAAATTAATTCATTTAGGTGGTTGTAAATTTGAAAAGAAGAAATTAATTAGTTAACTAATGGGAGTTTAAAAGATATATATATATATATATATATATATATGAATTAAAAAAAATATAATGAAAAAGATGCTTAGCGCCTTTACCTTATTGAGTTTTCAAAAAAAATATAAAAAAAAATTAATAATAAAAGGGGGGAAACCTTAAAAGAAATATGATTTAGGGTTTTTGAAAAAAAAAACCTAATGGGATGAGGTCAGAAGGAGGATAAAAGAAAGGAGATGGGGGGAAAGGAGGGGATCTACTAGGAGGTATTGTTATGCTGCCAAAATGGCAAACTGGACTGATTTCTTGTAGGAGTTGGGGATTTTCTCAGCTGACTTGAGTGGTAGCTCAGCCTTGGAGGTGAGTTGGGAAGCTAGGCTACTGTCTGGATTGTGTGTGGCCCCTTTGCGGCTCGGGGGGCTAAGGGGGAAGCAGAGTACCCCTAGCGTTTGGATGGGAGGTACCAGTGAGGTCTCTATGGTTGGCAAGCGGAAGCGGCCCAAGGAGCGCGGACATCATTCGAAGCGGGCAAACAAGGTATGCATGTTTGTTTAGTAGATTGCATTAGGAATTACGATTCTATTCTGCAGGTGTGTCGGGTAATAAGGATGAAAAATATTTAACTTCCATCTGTGTTGAGTCTCATTGGATTAAAGGGTTTTCTCATTTACTTACTCCGGCGAAATGGGTGCATTTTACTTGGTTGTAAAAAGTTTCACTGTGTAAATCTAAACCAACTCTGCGAAATGGGTGCATTTTCCTTGCTGTAAAAGTTTCACTATGTAAATCTAAATACCGGCGAAATGGGTGCATTTTTACTTGCTGAAAAAGTCTCACTGTGCAAATCTAAACAAACTCTATGAATGAGTTCATTTTTTCCTTACTGAAAAGGGTTCCACTGTGTAAATCTAAATAATCTCCAGTCTGGTTGGGTCATAGTGTCTCATTCCCCAAATTATAAACTTAGCCCTCGTTTGTTTTATTGAATCATGGCTTGGTTCAACACCCAAATCTCGGAGAATCCACAATGATCATGGTAATTAGGGTGAGTGCCTCGATCGATTAACAGCGCCAAGGCAGTCCATCCTTACCTAAAGGCCTAAGTTTATTGCTGGATTCTTTAGGAATATAGAACTCCAGCCGTCGACTTTTCTTAGTGGTTTTAGATGAGTCAACTCCCCTGAGGTAGAGCTTGCAGTCTGCACTGCTTTACGGAAACGATTTGTTTTTAATCACATGACAACTCACGTTTTCTCCTTTGCACAGATTTTAGACACCCCCTATTTTTTTTATTATTGCCGCCCTGTCTGCTGGTTGTTAATGGCCATCAAAAACCCTAAAATGGTGGTTCTGTCTTTTTCCCTCCTCCTCGCCGATTTTGGCTGCCTTAGAGGCGTGATGGCCTGGGGTTAGCAGCGTCATTTTCCTTGGGTATGAGCGACTGTTATTGATAACCACCACCGAAGGCGTTTTCTGAGACCACGTGTTAGGTTTGGTAATGGTTGGGCACTGCACCAAGTGTTCTTGTTAAATCCATGTCGTTCCATGCCCTTGCCTTATTCCTGTCAGTTCCTACTTGAGGAAATACAAATTGTTTGTATTACATGGACAATGCTAGGGTTAATGGTATGATGTACGTTTTTAAATGCTGCGTGGGGATTGTCTACAGCTGGAGCTGTATTCTTGCTGGTATACATGGATTCAGTTAACACAGAGATGCATTATACCTTTCCTTAAATTATAACTTGAACGTCAGAGGCACCTGCGTTACAGCTTAAAAAAATATATATCATAATCATTACCTTCCCGGTTGGTGTTATCCTTGTTACTGGTAATGGTTATTTTATCTTTCCGTTACTATTGGTTTAATATCGAATTCTGACAACTCATAAGATTTATCATAATCCTGACCTTCCAGGTCGTTACTAACCTTATTATGGTGAATTTTTTATTTTATTAACCTCCCGCCATTGTGGGTTTAATGAACAAATTATGATAACAGAATTAACATTCTCATTATCTTCCTCATTTATAAATCGTTATTTATTATCATTTCGTCCCTGGGTCATTTAATTTTTACTGCCAATTTACTGCCAGATTGTTATCCACCGCATTATTACAAATCGTTATTTTATTATAATTTCGTCCCTGGGTCATTTAATCTTTTTTAACTGCCAATTTAGTTCAACGAAGGAAGAAGGAAAATATATGTTATGCTATAGCATGAATGAATATCCAATGTAACACATTAAATTTCCATTATAACCAGTTACTATGGTTAGCATTGGCCAATGGAAGTAAATGGCCTACAACTGAAGTGGGGTTAAAAGTTAATGGCCCAGCTAGAATTTAGGCAATTAATACCCATGGCACTTTAATTCCTTTTAAATTCCATGTTACCTTATCTTCATGCTAATTCAACCGGAAATAATAATAGTAGATTGTAAATGTCTTTCCATTTAAATTCCATACCACTTTGTTTCCATGCTAATTTTCATTTTAATGTATTTTAGAATATAGGGGTGAGGATGGGGTTAGGTTATGCTAAGATTAGTGTAGTACCATTTGATAACACATAAATGTAATGATGTTGTTATTTTAAGTTGAAGGTCATTTGATAATATGCCTTTTAATTTTAATGTTGATGTTATTTCAAGTTGCAAGGTTATTAGAATGATAGGTAATGACACAGGCTGTAATTAGTGTTGTCGTAATATGCATAGAGAAATTTCATTAAATTACATTGTTGGTAATGTGTAAGGGTRGTACCTTATTGCATTATAAAATGYGACTCTAAGGTTGGTGTGGACRACTTGACYGGTAATTCRTTGTCATTTAATTGCGAGTTACTGTAAAATAAGATGATGCCAATGTTAGTTTATTGTAAGGTYATTSAAGTCTCGTTGTTAGTGACGATAYTTAAATGTAAGGTTCTGGAACTGAGAACATTCATTTATTATGATTCAGAAAGAGGGGGATTGAAATTAATTAAATATACCTTAATTTAAGGTTGGGATGGTGACTCRTMGAGCTTAGAAGTTAAACAGAGTCTTGGGTCTGTACTAATGTCATTTGAGTCTTAGATAAATGCCCTGTCGTGTAAACGAATGATCGCTCATTTAATTATGTCTGTGCTTGGATGTGTGATTTTCTTGGTGTGGTCGGTAACCATTGTCCCTTGAGTCATATTTAGTGCCCGACAGAATAGAGGTTGTTGCGGTCTGAGTCTCTGTCTTGCACCTTCCATAGTAGATGTGGGTTCTCTCATCTTTGGTTGCACTGGGTGGTAATAATTGGTTGACTAGACTGTTGTGTCGGGCGGGATATAGACACCTCCATGTAGCCTTAGTATATAGGTCTGTGTGTGATTTTTGTGTAAGGAATCCAGTGCCGTATCAAGATTCTGGAGCCATTTAAAGGCAGGGTTTCCACTCTTGTGACACACCTGAGGGGATTACTAGTTTCTGCCTGAGCAGTCGGCCAGGGGCCTATCTGAACTTCTCTCTCTCCGGAGCAGAGAACTAAGATTAAACGCCTTGCTTTCCTGTGCAGAAATAGTAAGACCTACTACTATGGATTTTTCCCGCTCTATTCGTACAGTGCATAACCCAGTATGTCGTTAAATGTTTGCGTAGTGCGTCTTTTGTCCTTGGTCGTTCATTTCTTGCAGCTACTTGTTGTGCGCCCTTGTCTTCTTGTGGTAATCTTCATGGTTGCGTCTTGTTGGTTGTCGGGTGGCGTCATAGAGTCCAGTGTGTCTGTTTCTTATTTACACGGACACACACTTTAAAAATAAAAAATAAAAAAATTTGCACCTGTTTTCAGAGTTGTTGTCGTAACGAGGAGGGTTGTTACATGGTTCTACAAATATTCAAGGATAGGCATCTACAACAACAACAAAAAATTAATTAATTAAATCTATCAATGTACTAATGAATGAATCCATGAGGTTTATTTATACAAGTGATAGGTAAATCCCCTCCTTACTTTAAAGATTCTATGGTTTTCTTGTTACAACAACATTACCCCTTTATTAACCAACTTGTAACCAACTAGTGGTTTCTTAACCACTTTTTGGGGCTTCCAACATCGCAAGACCTTATCTCCCTAGCTGTGAGGAGCTACGTGACGTTCCACTTATCACCGGAAATGACATGACGAACACTATCCACCTATGAGTGTATTACATTCATTTACCCATTCCTTTATGTGCTTATTCCTCAAACAGAATTGGGTCTCATGACCACACTTATGGGTTTCTTATAGACTTCTACAAAGCATATTCCCATGAGGTAAATGCTTAAATCTACACAATAATGAGACCACTTTGGATACTTCTCCAAATACACCCATCACTCTCAACCATACAAATTATGACCAACCATAAAGCACGTTTGAACACATTTCTAGGGATTCCAAAATTCTCCCAAGATTGACATCAATCACTAAGGTTTAACATCACTATCATGGTCACCTTCCAAGGGTTAAAATCAATGAAAACCAGTTTTCCAAACCATATGTCCATCAATCTAAACCAATTGTACAACAATCTCCCTCTTTGGCATTGATGGCAACACCAACGTTGATGGAAACACTTATACATGGAAACACTCATGCTCAAAGTCTGTTTTTTACCATAACTCCTCATCAATATTTCTCACTCTCCCCATTTGACATAAATGGAAAAGGGTATCTCGCTAGGTATATCTCTAGATTTGGAGTAGATCTCATTACTAAAATATACATCATCATGAATTTATTTATTTATCACCCTTTGACAAAGGATTAACCCCCCCTGATGATATGTCTCCTCCTGACACTGTACCTTCTCTAACCAATCATGGGAAAAATAATATCTTTCCCTGTGGGAATGTCTCCCTCTTTCTACATGCTACTGATCTTCTTTTATGGATTCTCTCTCTTTGATGATTTTCCTTTTTTTCAAGATGCAGAGCTACATGTGAAATGTTTCCTTTCCTATATTCCAATACTATTTGTTGTCCATTGGTGATTCTTCATGTAATTCACTAACATTTATAAAAAACATTCAAAATTTGATTTATTCATTTAATTGTCATGTTTTCTTGACCATATTGTCAAATGATTTTGTTTTGATGAGATATATTATGTAGACAATTTATCTTTCCTTGTTCTAATATACCTTTGATTTCTTTCCTTTCTGTAATCAACTAATTCCACTAATTCTAATTGAAAATACACTTCTATGCATCATTTCTGACCCATGCTCTCTATACCTGCTAAGTATCTCATGAATCCATCTTTATCCATATGTCACAATATGTCCGTAACTATGCTACTCAATTGTCCACAATGTTGACCCATTTGTCACTGTACTATTCTTAAGACTTCACCTCAACATCACATATCAAATGTCTCCACTGCAAACCAAACTCTTCATGTATAGAACAATCTATATTGAAGATATTGTTTCCTTAAAACAAACATAGAATTATTCCTATATAATTGCCAATTAACACTAGTGTGGGAACACAACTGTCTCAATCAATCAATCTATCATTTTGTACTTCTTGTATTTGAATTCTCTAAATCTGTCTCTGCAAATGCCTCATACTGCTCAAAATATGGTTCACTGATCTGCAGTGTCTACTACATGAACACCCCTTGTTCAACATACATAATTAATGGGAGTCTCCAAGTCGGGTGGATAAAAAAAATACCCTCTCTGATGCAGATTAACCTTCCTCTTCATCTATAGACTCATCATTTCTACAAACTTTGACTTCTTCCTTTCTTCCTATGGATTGATATTGCACTACAATTCCTCAAAGCACAATCTCTTGAACCTGTTCTTTATTCTCCTTCTCTTCTTTTCTTTCTTGCACTATTGCAAATCCTACGATATCGGGGACTTGTATTTATTCACTTGTTCTTATGATTTTTCATTTCTTCTTCAAACCTTCCTATGTGTGACATATTCCCTTTACCTTGTATATTTGTCTTCATCTCGTACTATTTCCAATCCTTAGAATATATTATCTTCCTTTACATGTTCTTGTTTTCTTTTCCAAACCTTCTTATATATGATATCATTGTTCTATTTTTTATATAAGTATTCTTCATGCTTCTACATTCATGAGCTATGTGCCCATAGTTATCGCACTTGTAGCATTCAATGTCATGTGGTGCCACATAAGGTTTTCTTGTTTGAACATTTATTTCATAAGCCCTACAATTTGCAACCTTATGTACAAAGTTAGTACAATAAAAAAAATGACCATAAAAGAAATTTATGTACCTAGGAGTGAATGATCTTGTTTGTGGTGTAGTCCTTCTAAATTCTTTTATTAACTGATCATAATATTCTCTTCCGTGGATTATTTAATTATGGTTGAAGCATATTTTCTTCTTGAATGTGAAGGATCTTATTTTGTAGTCTTCTTCTAGATTATTCTATACTTCTAGAAAATTCTTCTTCAGGCACTTATATTCCTCCTTCTTCATTGGACTTTTGATTACTTCTGTATAATTCTTTGTCTTTTCTTCATTCTTTTTTTCTATGGTACTTCAAATGATGATGTGGATGTTTTTTTCTCTTCAATGTTCTTGCTGAGCTTGATGACCTTAACCCTTAGTGTGACAACTTCTTGTTCGAGCTTCTCAACCTCTTCTTATTTCTTCATCATCTGAGACTTCATGACTTCTTTTGTTATATTTTCTTCTTCAAGTTGGATCTTCAATGTGATGATTTTTTTTTTCATGTCTTCTCTCTTCTTGACCAAACTTTGCCTCAAGTTGGTTTAGATCGTTACTTCTTTCCTTAAGATGATCTATCTATATCTTCTCTTTATTTTCTTCTTCTTCCTTTTGTGTTGCTATGTTGAATTCCAGATATTGTTTTTGATTTTCAATATTTCCTTTCATATTTATGGATTCTTCTAACCAAGATCTTAAGTTCTCGATGACCTATTGGGATTATTCAAAAATATGAACACTTTCCTTTTGTTTCATCAATTCTTTCTTGAGTAACATATTTTCTTATATTTCTTTCTTTAGTTCCTCTAACGCACTAATTAGGAATTCCTTTTCAATCTCAATATTGTTTTCTATTTGATCATTTTCAACTTTCAAGTGCCGGCATTCAATTTCAATATGTCTACACATTTCGTAGTTAAAGAAAAAGAACTCACCCCTATTGGATTTTCTCACTTCACACTCTTCTTCTTCTTAATATATCTGACATGAGGAGCATCTTTGGTCCTATTTTGTACCTCTATCTTATTTAGAAAATTATGACTCTGTGATGTAAGAAAAATAGATATCATGTAGCTTATCCCAAAGTTCTTTAGTTGATGAACAGTTTCCAACCTTTTCTTTTACTAGATCGAGTAATCCTTCCTAGATGAAATCCATAGCTATTTTTTTATTCTTGTTAAATTCCTTCTTGGTTGTAGTCGTTCCTTTGTTTGTAGAATTTTATCATGTCACAACGGAATACCAAATATCACATCCTCATGCCTCTAAAAATACCTTCATCCTATAACTCCACAATTCATACTTCAGAACCTTCTAACGATTAAAAATCGGTGCTCCATTCATATTCTACTCCGTGATCTACCTGCCAGTGTTTAAAATATTTCTTTGAAGGAAATTTCTCTGATACCAATTGTTGGAATACTGAGAGGGGAGAGGTGAATCAATATGAGAAATTTATACCACTATTAACCACAATACATATTCTTTAAATTTATCAACAATGTTCAACAATATATCATCAATGTATCATATATTATTTCATTCAATATATCATGAGAATACAGTCATAAGAATAATCACATAAACAACAACACATCAAATAAAAAATGCACCAGTATTTATGCGAAAACCCAAATGGGAGAAAACCAAAACATTCATTCTTATATATATATATATATATATATATCAATATTTCATTCATAGAAAGAACCAACTTTAAAATTCCCTAGATGCAACTAGAAGGAGGAAAAAAAACCCTTATTCTCAGGCTCCAACATAAAGGAATCTACAACTCTCTAAATTATCCATCTTCAACCAGAAGGAGGCTACAGCCCTCTAGGTTCTCTGGCTACAAACACCTAGCTCTCATGCTCCAATATAAAGGAAAATCCAACTCCCTAATTATCTAGATACAACCATAAAGAGGTTACAACCCCCTATGTTTTCCAGCTACAACCGGAAGGTGCATACGACCACCTATTTCTCAGGATCCAACCACCAATTTCGCAGGCTACAACCACCTATTTCTCAAGATGCCTCTGTTACTGCCACTATCACTACCATTGTCACTAATATTGTCATTATCATGGATACTAAACCAGATCCTCTTTGATGGATCACTTACAAAAGACACCTCTCAACTAGATTTCCAACAAACACATGCCTCAATGAAGTATGATCCAACATCACCACATACCATCAAAATATATGTCTCAACCATGTACGAACCTATACCATGCATCCAAATCTACAACAACCTATACCATCAAGTACATCAACCATGTACCATAACAAGTGCATCAACTATGTACCAAAACAAGTGCATCAATCATATATAATAACAAGCGCATTAACCATGTACCAAACCTGTACCATACATCAACTTGTACCATCAACCAAGTACCAACCATGTATCTGTAGCATATACCATACCATGTTCCAACCATGCAAATCAAACATCTACATCAATACCTATACTTTATACCATACCATGTGCCAACCATGAAATGTATCTCATATACCATATCAAGCATCAAACTTGTACTATAACATGTACCATATGATATCTTGAACACATAACACCAAGAGTGTATGTCAAACAAGTACCATCAACACTAAGAGATGTCTTCTATGCATTTACTACCATATGACAAGTGTATATGTAATACCCCAAGGTCGAGCCCCTGTTGAATTGTAATGATGTTAATAGGATGGTGAGCCAAGTATTTATAAGGTAGTAGGATTATATGTTTATTAGGCTGGAGAGCCTAGATGCTAAGGCCAGAGAGCCTACTTTTGTATATGTAATTATGTAGATTATTAATAAAATACATCATTGCATGTAGACCAACCACAAAGAAAGAGTTATGGGGGAATAAGCTACACTGGGAAGGGAAAGGGAAAGGGGGCTTAAAGCCTAGGAAAAGGGGTCTAATCTTGAGGGCTTAACCCAAGGAAATATTATAATGTATTTCCTTGATTACTAAATTTTGGGAAATAAAACCAATTATGCTAAGTTCATTTGGGGAGAGAAATGAAACTCCAAGTGGAGAGGAGAAAGCTCCTGAAGATGTAAGTGTCATCCAGGATGCATGAATTTTTATGTGGGGGAATTCATTCATTGTGGGGGTTATCTCTCACAATTCTGGATATTATCACCATTGTGACTAGTCAGGCCATATTTTCTGATGGGTTCATTCTCACAATTCTTGGCAAGCCTTGTCGATTTCACGCACACACAAAAAAGGCACGTAGTCAGAGCCATTTCCTCCATTGTTGAACCCTCTACCATCATGAACCTCTTTAATTCTTGAGTCATCCCTTTCCTTACCCAAAGTTTCTACTATGGTTTGAAGAGGCAGGTTGTTAGGCTCATGGTTGAAGAAGCAGGTTTTGAGGCCTATGAGAAACTCTCTCTAGGGGAGAGAGGTTGTTGGGGAAGTGATTTATCCTGAAGGGAGTCACGTAGCAGCTACAAATATCTGATCATTCCTGATCTAGCATGTTGTTGAAGCCTTGGAAGGGAATTGGAGCAATCGATGGATTGTGTAACAATGAAGGTGCATATTCCTATGGTGGGACAAGCATGTGGGGAACGAGAGTTTATGAGCGGTGGGTGTAAGTAGCATCCTTGGAGGGAATCCATCCTATTGCATTGTGCATCTTTCCGTAGCCTGAGCCGAGCCTAGGATTTCCTTTCCCTAGGTGAAGTTTAGTCCCAGCTCGTGGGTGACCCACTACTAATAGCTTCAAGAAACGTGGTATAAGGCTAGGAGGTTCGTGGAAGGTCTGCACACAGTTGGTGGTATTATCATAAAATATAAGTACCAATCTATGTTAATTTTACATGATATGTTTAAATGTTGTGTAAATCGTACATCTGTTATAATGTTATCAAAATTTCCCGTATATATTGCATGTATGTTTTTATTGTCTCTTTTGAATGAATATGTGTATGAGAATAATGTTAATGTTTGTTTAAGTTTCATTAGATATATATGTATATCAGAACATGAAATTTTTCAAGTGGCATTGGGCAACCTTGGTGGCTGGGTATGTTACAATCTGGTTTTCAGAGAAGTTTGGCTTTGAGTTAGTGGTGTGTTCATGGCTAGGGTGGTCAAGGTATGTTACAATATGGTATCAGAGCCCATGGTTTCCACACTGAACCTGGATGGGCCACAAATGTGGAATTTGGAGTCAAAATTCAACAAGGAATTGATGTACAGAGTACCAGGAGGGTGTTGGGGGAACACCTCGGCTTTGTTCAGAAGATCAGGAGGTATAGTGGTTTGATAAATAGTGGTAGATATGGTATTGGTATACAGATTTTAATTTGGTTCGTTCGATCGATTTGGAGGGAGGCATATCCCCCACAACTGTCAGATCTGGAGAAGGTGCATGGAGGTTAATCACATAAGTCCTTCATACTTTGCTCCTCCAGTCATTTTAAAGATATAAGAAGAGAAAAATCATGAAGTCCCGAAATTTAGAACTAATCCATACCGCCCATTTTCCAGGTACATGTGTACATGTATTAAGCAATGTTCGACAATTTGGAGGTTGTCGGGTGTTTAGCAGCTAAATCCTCCAAAGTTCAAAGTGATTCTTAGACGTATATTAGTGGTGAGGAGGAGAGATGTTGGATTTATCTTGTGGTTCAACATTCGGGAAAATCTGTTGGAGGTTGCACGATGGAGAAATCGCCAAAGTTCTAAAGTTACAGGAGGTAATCGTCAGTGGTCATCAGTTCAGGAGTTTGACAACGTGTCAATGTGAAGAAATCGTCAAAGTCCCGGGTGCCAAAGTGACGTGACATGATGAAGTCACCAAGGGTGACGTGGACCTTTTTGGTAGTTGGTAGTTCATCCATTTTTAAAAAGTGTCAATGCAAAGAAATAACCAAAGTCTCGGGTGCCAAAGTGATGTGTAATGATGATGTCACCAGGGGTGACATGGACCAATTCGGTAGTTTGATAGTTTGGAGAAATTTTCGATGATAAGAAATCCCTAAAGTGTCGAAGCACTGGATATGACTTTTGTTGGTCTCTAAAGATGTCTAAAACCAACCTTAGTTTAACATTAATTTATCAACCCGAGGATTCGTCTTTTATCTCAAAGAATATCGACAAAGTGTATGTAGATAGCTCATAGGAATTGGAACATCAATCATCTAATGCTTCAGGCAATATCTATTTCTTGCAATTGACACGAAATCATCAACACACTTATGCATTCATTTAACTACTGTAAAAGACAATCATATCACAAAATATAAATTAAACTGATACAATTACAGGCCGAACCATATCTCCTTTAGATTGGGCCCTTGGTCCTTAGAAGCACTGCTATTTGAAATTCAGTATGTAGAAATGATAAAATTTCTCGAAGCTTCTATTGATTTCATAGCTAGTACAACATTTTACAAAACTTGCTAGCGCATAGCAATTCTAAGTTCTGAGTTCTTGGGTGCAATTATTCTACTCTTTTCAAGATCTATTTACCCCTTATATATTACAATAATTTGGGTAAATTAAGCTATCCCGAGGATTGAGAGATCCTCGGGATTGCTTTACTATTACAATATAAGAAATTTGATCATCTTCAAAACTACCTTGCGCCATAAAGTTTTCAACCTCCAATAGCTTGCGCATCTCCAATATTTCCTTTTCTATCTTGGGTTTGACAATATTTAACCAATCCTGTAATAAGACCAGACAATTCCAATCATATTTAGGATCTATGTAATCTAACTTCAAGAATAACGCTAAAGAGTATATTATTCATTTTATATTCTATTTGCTCCTAAATAATCGAAATGTCAATCAAGATGACATCATGAAATGTGGGAAAAAAGGAAGATATTTATACCTTTTTCATAACCTAACATACCCCCCAACTTACCTTCTTGCATGTCCTCATGCAATATGAGATTTTACATGTAAAACAATAATGTTGTAAGATGGAAAGGTTGGTTCACCAGGCCTTTTGAACCCATTGCTTCTTTTGAGTTCTCCAAAAGCAACATCCTCCATTTTCTTGTTAATTTGATAATATTTTTGGTAACTCTCTGGAGGGAACCAGATGATAGGGGGATTATATCTGCACCCAATCCAAGCATACCCTTCCTCTTGGAGAAATATAGAATACCTCTCTATTCTGAAGGTAGCTGCAAAGAAATTCCTATACCCAAAGGGTTCCCTACGCTTTACGTCACTAGAGGATGCATCCCATCTCAGTTTAGAAGCAACAAGAGCTTCCTCCTTAAGCTCCCTAAAACAAGTGATACCTGAATGCGTAAACTGTAGATGGATAGGGG
The DNA here is from genome assembly GCA_009831015.1 of Picea engelmannii. NCBI lineage: Eukaryota > Viridiplantae > Streptophyta > Pinopsida > Pinales > Pinaceae > Picea > Picea engelmannii. The sequence continues at coordinate 63,285 of ML822194.1, read as the reverse complement.
CTAAGGTGTCTATGACACCCCGTCTTTTCATAAAGGTTTTATGTCACATAATCGTTGGAAAGGACTTTGGAGGTTCGCCCCTAATCTAGATATCTAGCCTAGCTTCCCTCTTTAGGAAGGTTTTATGAGCTTCACCCCATCTAACTTGGTTCTGAGTAAATGACATAAATGCATGAGACTATATGTCACCTATGAATGGTCCAGGGTTATCTTCCCTTTTTTCTTCCAGAACAAAATTATGAAAGTACAATTCACAAAAAAAGTATTGTACCTTTTCATCCTGCTCTCTAAAACATGAAGAAAACTCAGGTACAATGGAAAATGAAATAGGTTTTCCTGCTCGGATGGAATTCACTCTTAACAATAGATATCGTTCCAGCAAGAATAAAGTGTAATTTGTGGCATGGGCTCTGAAATTAATAGAATTAGAGTAAACATCACAGATTTCTTGGATTTTCTCCAAAGCTTTTTCTAATTGGGTTTGTACCTTTTTTATCTTCCTTTGGGCTCTTGTGAGCATAGAATAGGTATCACCCTCCGTTTCTCTCATGTCCTTCAGTTATTTAACAATATTTTGATATTCATCTCTAGTGACCATTTCATCTTGGTGTTGATCCAATGCTTGTTGGGCTTGTCCCAGCTCTGCCTTTAGTTTATCAATGGTGACACCCTGTGCTTGAGAATGGGATTCTTGGTATTCTTCCATAGCACCCATATCTTCCCTGGATTGAGTTAATGCTTACTGAACCTGTGTAAGATTTGCTTCCAGTCTGTCCACAATAGCACTCTGTTTATGGAACTGGAGTGCTTTGTGCTCTGCCATAGTCAGTAACTCATTTCTGTTTTGAACCAGGGTTTGTTGAGACTGCATCAATTCTTCCTCCAATCTCTTGATGGTAGCATTCTTCTCAAGGAGTTGAGTTATTTCCTCTAATATCGAGGTGTTTGTCTACACCTCAGCATCAATTTCTTCTGTAGCTATCATATTTTCTTGTGTTTCTAAAGGAATTTCTTCCTCATTCTGAGCTACTGTTTCTTCTACTACTATTTCTTCAGGGTCTGTGTGTATCCCTATAGAATTTGTACTGACTACTTCTTTACGAAGAGGGTTTCTTCCTTGCACTCTGACCATTTTGTTCTTCTTTCTTTTGTGGGCCTTATCTTCCTATTCTAGCTATTTCCTCAATTCCTTAATAATTTCCTTGAGTTTAACCACCTTCTACTTCAATACTTCAGCCTTCTTAGCCTTTTTCTTCAACAATTTATTTTCTTTTTTTAACTTTCTAATTTTCTTATGGATCTTGGCTGATTTTTGTTTATGAGAGGTCTCAAGGTCTTCTTCCTTCTGTCCAGCAGATGGTTCTTCCTATGTTCCTTCCAAATGTTTTTTATGTCCAACAAGACTTCTGGTTTCAAAATGAGGTTCTTCCTATGCTTTGTCCTCAGGAAAAGACATTTCAATATGAGGAAAATCTTCAACCTGTTTTGAAGAGGAGGCTTGTTCTGGGCATTTTCCTAGATTATTTGTGCCTCTGTCAATTGAGGTTCCCAACATTCCCAAAACTTGGGCTATTTCTACCTCATAACTCTTCATAAATTGTTTTGTCAGATGTTCTAATGTCGAATCGGTGTCTTCCTGATCATTCCTTTGTGAGGTATGTTCTACTTGCCCAATTTCTTGAGAATTCTCATGTGGGGACTGTTCTATAGAATTCTGAAGTTCTTCAGGCTGTTTTTTTCTACCCTGAATTGCTTCAATTGTTTCCTGAATTCATATGCTTCTTCTTCTTGTTTGAATGATGGTTGTAGGGGTAGTTGTTTGTCTCTTCCTCTTTTTCGTTAATGCCTGTATTTGTGAGGTCTAGGCCTCTGGGATTTGGGTAGGTTCTGCCTTAGCTTCGGTTTGAGGATATTGGATTTATATTTGAGCAGTAGTCTCCTCTGCATGTCTATCTTCAATTTCTTGTGGTGGTTCTTCATGGCATAATTCAGGCTACTCCAATTGTGGAGGTCTATTGGAATCAATCAGGTTATCCCAGGTCAATTGAGTTTGACTCAGTGCTTTATTTGTTATCAGTTTAACTAATCTATGGTGACTGATAACAGTGACAGGGTCCTTGGATTTTTGTGTTCATAAGGCAACCTCATGTAATATGTCATTCAAAAAGAAAGGTAGATTAAGTATTAACCGTTGTTTTAAATCTGCCAGCAATATAAGGTGGCGAGGTCGAATTACGTCATATCGTCCATCACAAGTGATGTACCTCTGAATTATCCCTACAAATTCATTCCATGGTTCTCTGAGGGTACTGGGATTGAGTCCCTTTCCCTTCTTATCCAATTCTTCCCTAGGGTCTGTGAAAGTTTCCATAACTTCCTTCAGTGTTGTGTATCTTCATGTCCACTAAATGATTGTGTTAGGGAGGCCTATGACCTTTGCTAAGATTTTTGGGGTGACTAGGATTTGTATTCCTTGTACCATAGAGTTTTCTCCCTACAGATTTTGAAAGAATGCAAGCATGACATTCGTGTTGTATCCTTGCGGACAGTTGAATTACTCTGTCCACCCCAACTAGTGCAGGATGTCTCTTGCTTGCTCTCTAAACTTTAGTAAAGTTGTCTCCCTGCACACACCTCTTTCACCCATTTTGTGGGAAAATGTGGATGACTATCGTTCCTGGTAGAAGACTTGGTTAGACCAGCTTGGAGGAAAAATTATTGAAAATAGCAAATATCAGAGACAACAAATGTTTACAAATGTGGGTATTTATTACAATCATTACTATCTTTATAGAGAAGCGTGTCGAGCATCCACTCCCCTCATTAATATAAAGTTCGACCTCAACCATCATCGTAGGGAAAAGTAATGAGTGTAGGTATTGATGGTGAGAAGTAATGATTGTACAACGACCACCAATGGGGATCAATGATTTGTTTTCAAACAACATATTTTAACAGTAATCATTAAACATTAATCCGCTTTTGTGGAATTGAAATATACCGATACTCAAAAGAATTCTTTAAGGATACATACGTCGAATAAATTAAATTTGTTCATTTAAATAATATCCAACATATCATAATGTTGTTACTTTTCCATGTCATTAAATACAACTGAAATGATAGCCTCATTATTGAGTGAATAAAATCTAGAGATACGCAGAAACTTAGCATTTAAGGTAAAATTCCATACCACAGATAGAGCCACTGTTGCCAGTAGGCATCCATAGCCTCGACAGGGTTTCCTTTTAACCTGCAAATGAGCCTGTATCCTTGATACTTATTTGAATCATCATTTTCAAAAAGACCATTATCCTAGTTTGGTAGCCAGATGGTGATAATGCCATTCACTAGATTGTAACTTAGGTGAACAAGTCGAATTGTGATGAGACCCCTTGTCCTTTGACTAGAAAATGTCAAAGTCCATTGCCCTAGTGTGGTAGCCATAGTGGGAATGTCTCTTAGGTTATTATCCTATGATCCTGGTAGGTTGGCCCGTGATGAGAGCCACTATTCTTTTTGAATTTTTTTTATTATATATATATTTAAGTTTTAGGTTTTTCCCGAAAAAAGGCCATTATCCTAGTCTGGTATCCATATGATGATAATTCCACTCACTAGAGTGTAACTTAAGTGAACAAGTCATCTCGTGATGAGACCCCTATTCTTTGTGGGAAAATAAATAAATTTTATTGATATTTTTTTTTTTTTTTAAGAAGTGTATGAAGGGAGTCTCATCTACTCCTTAAGAGTAAGGTATGGCGTAAAGAAGTGTAAGTATGCCAAGTAAAAGTGTACCACAGACTCCTTATTAATTATGAAAGTGAGATATCATTTAAGTGTATTTGTATGTATAAGAAAAAGAAACGAATTATGGTGGTTATAGGTTATAAACAAGGTTTAAGATATTTCGAAGAAAGTGATCCAAAAATACAATTTGATAAGGTATGGGAGATAGTCCAAAAAATAATGATAGATCGTTAGAAATAATGCTGGTGAAAATTATTTGGTGAAAGTTGTACCCCAAAGGAAAGGTTTAGCGTTTTATCAGCAATGTAGGGAAGGAATGGAAAAATGAACAACAGGTGTGGAAAAGGAACAGCGGGTGTGACAAAGGAACAACAATTGTTCCATTCAAAGGAACAATAGGCGCGCAAAAGGAACAACAATTGTTCCATTCAAACTAACAATAGAAGTGCAAAAGGAACAACATGTTGGAAATATGGCTATAGAAGAGATGACGCAAGCGGTCAAGGTTGTCATTGATGGCAATCGGTTGGTTATGGAGCATGCACAAGAGATGCTGGAACATAGAAGCTAGAACACAGATGTTGAAACACAAATGCTGGAACACAGATGCTGAAACACAAATGCTGGAACACAGATGCTGAAACACAAATGATGGAACACAGATGCTGAAACAAAAATGCTGGAACACAGATGCTGAAACACAAATGTTGAAACACAGGTGCTGGAACACAAATGCTGGAACACAGAAGTTGAATCACAGATGCAGAAACACAATGCTGAAATAGAGCTGGAACTTATGCTGAAACACAATGTTGTAACAACTGAAACACAGTAATGTTACATAAGCTAAAACACCGGGCTGGAACAATTGTTGAAACACAGTGTTGATACATATGCTGAAACACAGCGCTGGGCTGAAACACAGTGCTGGAAACTATGCTGAAACAGCACTGGATCTTTGCTAATAAAATCGCACGCCTTAGCCACGACCATGACTAGCAGCAAAAGTTACCAATCGTTTTTTTTCTTCTTTAAGAAACAACACGAATGATTCCATTCACAATGCGATTGGTGTGGCCAGCATCAAATGGCTTTAACACACAATCAATGGAGCTTGACATCGCTAAATCCAGGGTTTTGTGGGGGTTCTTCATCTGATTTGACAAGTCTGGAAGTTTTTTCCAGTTGGGTTTCTCTAATCACTCTGGACGGTGGAAGGAATTTCAGTATAGAATTAGACTGGCAGTTAAGACAGGAGGAACACAACGTTGCATGATGTGGCATGCGTAGAGGAGGCATGCAAAGAGATAGTTCAGAAAATCAGGGAGAATGCTGGCATGCGAAAAGCAGAAGAAAGAATGAAAGAAAGGGAAACTGCAATTGGAGTTGAGAAAAGCAGAAGGACTTTCAGTCTAAAATTAGACTGGCAGTTAAGATAGGAGGAACACAACATTGCATGATGTGGCATGCGTAGAGGAGGCATGCAAAGAGCCAGTTCAGAAAATCAGGGAGAATGTTGGCATATGAAAAGCAGAAGAAAGAATGAAAGAAAGGAAAACTGCAGTTGGAGTTGAGAAATGCAAGGAAAACCTCTGCATGTGGAAAAACAATATAATGCACTGGAACCAAGATGGAAGGGTGGTTGTTGAGGTGAGAGAGAGAGATCTGGATGTGAAAAAAGGAAGAAGGAGAATCTGCGTCACAGGAGAAGAAGCTGAGAATGGGCTGCAGAGGATGGTGAGGCTGAGCAGCAGATCAAAAATAGTGAAGAATACAGAGTAGATCAGCAGAAAGGGTAAGCAAGCTATATCATAATGAACAAGTTGATTTGAACAATTTTTATTTTGGAAAATAAGGGTGGTAGGGTGGTGCTAGGGAGACGTATGTCTCTTTCTCTGCAAGTGGGTGCTTGTAGAATCTGAAGGTTGGTGCCTTCACTGAGTTGGTGCTGAAGTAAAAAGGAAGTCGGTGCTTCCACCCAGTGGGTGCTGGGATTCTGTGGGAGTTGGAGCTCTCAGCCAGTTGGTGCTGGCAATCAGAGGTTGTAGCCTCTATGAGTTGGTGCTCAGAACAGATGAGATGTAACGCAGTTGGAGCTTGCTTAACATCTTAAGAAGACGAGGTTTTTTCCCTGTTTGGGTTTCTTCTTGAAAAATATGTGTCTCATACTTGTGAGTGAATGCTGTGTGTGATTGCTATTCTTTATGTTATATGCTTTATGTTTATAACTCTGATTTTCACAGTAAAGACTCACTGCCACTAAGATTAACGATTCAAAGTTAAAACAAGAGAAATTGTTAATAATCTACACTAACT
>ML822194.1:27095-52904 GCA_009831015.1 Picea engelmannii | reverse complement strand
ATTTGAGATGTCTATGTTTGGAGAGCTGTCATACTTCCTTGGTCTTCAAATTACTCAGAATGATGAAGGTTTATTTCTCTCCCAAGAGAAGTATTTAAAGGAGATACTGAAAAGGTTTCAAATGGAAGATGCCTCACCTATGAGTACACCCATGGTCTGCGGCTGCAAATTGAGCAAAGATGATACTACCCCAGAAGTGGATCAAAGGTTGTACAGATCTATGATAGGAAGTTTGCTATACATCACTATAACAAGACCAGACATAATGCATGCTGTTGGGATGGTCGAAAGATTTCAAGCTACCCCTAAACAGAGTCACTTATTAGCTGTCAAAATAATTTTCAAATATTTGAAAGGCACTCTGTCTTATGGTTTGTGGTACCCAAGAAATCAAAATTTTCAGCTGATGGCATATTCAGATGTAGATTGGGCCAACTGTGTAGATGAGAGAAAGAGCACTAGTGGAGGTGCATTCTTCTTGGGTGATTCGTTAGTTGCATGGCTAAGCAAGAAGCAAAGATCTATAGCTTTGCCTACCACAGAAGCGGAATACATTGCAGTTGTTGCATGTTGTACTCAGGTAATATGGATGATCCAAGCTCTTGCGGACTTAAAGGTAACATATGAAGAACCCATTCCTCTTCACTATGATAATACTAGTACCATTAGTGTTTCCAAGAATCCAGTTCTTCATTCCAAGACAAAGCATATACCTCTGAAGTATCATTTCTTAAAAGATCAGGTTGCCAATAAAGTGGTACAGTTGCAGTACATTCCCTCCACAGAGAAGATTACTGATCTATTTACCAAACCATTACCCAAGACACAGTTTGAATACCTCAGACAGAAGATGGGTGTCCTACCCTCCTCTAACTAAGCTTTGCACCTTGTCAGGGGGAGTGTGTGCTTAACAGATCGCCTGAAGAGACACTTTGGTCTTTATACTAGTATTGAATATATGAGTGTAGCTATGTTGAGTTTTGGTCATGAGCAGAAAAGATGGACATTTTTTTTTATAAGAAGTGTTCTTAAAGTAATAAAAGTGAATCTGTAACGTGAATCTGAAACATATGATGCTTATTGAATTATATAAAAGGAAAGTATCCTCAGCCATTCAAAACAGGGCAGACCCCATGCATAAGAAGACTGTTTGAGAGCAGCATGGAAGCCATATTGAAGATTGAGAACTATGAAGAAAATTTGAGAATCAGGCTTGAGCAAAATTAGATGTCTGCACAGGTTGCTGCAAGTAGGAAGAAAAAAACGTGCATCATCCTCTTAGCTAACATAGAGAGAGAACAAATGATTTTTGAGATAATTCCAGATTGGTTCCTCATGACCAGGTCCTTGGGGTCATCTTGATAGGGGGAGCATATCTCTACACATCTTTGACATGCACAAATCTGAAGATGTAAAGCAGAACGAAGAAGATTGCAGATGCAAAGAATCTTTTGTTTGCTGCAAAGACAGAGCGGTGGGTCATTGACAAAGCATGCCTAGCTCTTCTAGACAAGGGGAGTTAGCATCTCTCCATATGGTCTACAGAGGATTGGAAGATGAAGTCTCGATTGACCGAGTGTACCTCGGGTAGTAATTGGCAGGAGAAGATATGTACAAGACAGAGCATAGATGATTGATTAAAGGAGCGCAGGTCCAAAGGATCTTTTCACAAGAAGCCTGGTTACTGAACATGGTAAAATTGCAGCAAGTGAGAACACCTAGAGATCAGAGCCGATACCTTTTCCTGGTATTACCGTTGAGTGCACAAAGTCAGGGGGAGCCTGAGGAAAACATTTTAACCCTTTGCCCTTGATGTCAAAGGGGGAGCAATGAAAGACATATTACCATCAATGCCAAAGGGGGAGATTGTTGGAAATATGGCTATAGCAGAGATGATGCAGACGGTCAACGTTGTCATTGATGGAAATCGGTTGGTTATGGAGCACGCACAAGAGATGCTAGAACATAGAAGCTAGAAAACAGATGTTGAAACACAAATGCTGGAACACAGATGCTGAAACACAAATGCTGGAACATAGATGATGAAACACAAATGCTGGAACACAGATGCTGAAACACAAATGCTGGAACACAGATGCTGAAACACAAATTCTAGAACACAGATGCTGAAACATAGGTGCTGGAACACAAATGCTGGAACACAGAAGTTGAATCACAGATGCAGAAACACAATGCTGAAACAGAGCTGGAACTTATGCTGAAACACAGTGTTGTAACAACTAAAACACAGTAATGTTACATAAGCTGAAACACCGGGCTGGAATAGTTGTTGAAACACAATGTTGATACATATGTTGAAACAAAGCGCTGGGCTGAAACACAGTGCTGGAAACTATGCTGAAACAACACTGGATATTTGCTGATAAAATGCACAATCAATGGAGCTTGACATCGCTAAATCCAGGGTTTTGTGGGGGTCCTTCATCTGATTTGACAAGTCTGGAAGTTTTTGCTAGTTGGGTTTCTCTAATCACTCTGGACGGTGGAAGGACTTTCAGTCTAGAATTAGACTGGTAGTTAAGACAGGAGGAACACAGCGTTGCATGATGTGGCATGCGTAGAGGAGGAATGCAAAGAGCCAGTTCAGAAAATCAGGGAGAATGCTGGCATGCGAAAAGTAGAAGAAAGAATGAAAGAAAGGGAAACTGCATTTGGAGTTGAGAAAAGAAGAAGGACTTTCAGTCTAAAATTAGACTAACAGTTAAGACAGGAGGAACACAACTTTGCATGATGTGGCATGCATAGAGGAGGCATGCAAAGAGCCAGTTCAGAAAATTAGGGAGAATGCTGGCATACGAAAAGCAGAAGAAAGAATGAAAGAAAGGAAAACTGCAGTTGGAGTTGATAAATGCAAGGAAAACCTCTGCATGTGGAAAAACAATATAATGCGCTGGAACCAAGATGGAAGGGTGGTTGTTGAGGTGAGAGAGAGAGCTCTGGATGTGAAAAAAGGAAGAAGGAGAATCTGCGTCACAGGAGAAGAAGCTGAGAATGGGCTGCAGAGGACGGTGAGGCTGAGCAGCAGATCAGAAACAGTGAAGAATACAGAGTAGATCATCAAAAAGGGTAAGCAAGCTATATCAGAATGAACAAGTTGATTTGAGCAATTTTTATTTTGGCAAATAAGGGTGGTAGGGTGGTGCTAGGGAGACGTATGTCTCTTTCTATGCAAGTGGGTGCTTGTAGAATCTGAAGGTTGGTGCCTTCACTCAGTTGGTGCTGAAGTAAAAAGGAAGTCGGTGCTTCCACCCAGTGGGTGCTGGGATTCTGTGGGAGTTGGAGCTCTCAGCCAGTTGGTGCTGGAAATCAGAGGTTATAGCCTCTAAGAGTTGGTGCTCATAACAGATGATATGTAACGCAGTTGGAGCTTGCTTAACATCTTAAGAAGACGAGGTTTTTTCCCTGTTTGGGTTTCCTCTTGAAAAATCTGTGTCTCATACTTGTGAGTGAATGTTGTGTGTGATTGCTATTCTTTATGTTATATGCTTTATGTTTATAACTCTGATTTTCACAGCAAAGACTCACTGCCACTAAGATTAATGATTCAAAGTTAAAACAAGAGAAATTGTTAATAATCTACACTAACTGATTCACCCCCCCCCCCTCTCAGTTAGTTCATACCTGTAACACAACAATTGATCCATTCAAAGGAATGGCAGGTGCACAAAAGGAACATCAATTGTTTCATTCAAAGGAACAACATGCGTGGAAAAGGAACATCAATTGTTCCATTCAAAGAAACAACAAGCGTGCAAAAGCAACAACAATTGTTTCGTTCAAAGGGACAACAGGCACTCAAAAGGAACAACAATTGTTCCATTTTTAACCATCTGAATAGCTAATTTTTAGAAACCTGACAGTGTATTTTGCTTGAACTCAAGGTTGATTCCTCATAAACTAAATTCATTTATGAATTGGTTTATTTAAAAATTAACTAATGGATGGTTTGTTAATGCTATGAATTTCATTATAGTTGTCCAATTGTTGTTGTTGAATCATGACACATTCATTTCTCTATGAAATATAGGGTTTGGGTGATGAGATGAAGTGGGAGTTCAAAATAGAAAAGAGTGTTAATTGAGTTCATTACAGTTATCCTCCCTAGTTTTGACTTTCTCGAATGACTGTCAAAAATAATAATAAAAAAACTAAATAAAATCTACAGAAAACAAAATTATATATAGTATGTGCAGTGTCAATAGAGTTCAACATTTATGGAGTTGGGGTGGCTAGATTACCTTCGCAGCCATCCAAAATTTGAATGGTAGGGTCCCTACTTAACTCTTGGTAGAAAGATTCTTTTGAGGGCGGATGATGATAGAGTCGTAGCTGGTGTCCATTGACCTGAAATGGATATTTAGACCCATAAATGGTGCTTATTGTGAATATGTCATTATCATGGACTTCACTAACTTCGTATGGTCCTAGCCACTATGTCTGTAATTTTCACAAAAAATCCTAAACTCTGGAATCATAGAGGAGTGCCCAGTCACCTTTTTTAAATGATTTTTTTTTTATATGATTGTCATGCTAGGTCATTCTCTTTTGTTGAATAATAGTTGTACGCTCTATAGCAGACATATGTTCTTCATCCAATTCGTTGAGTTGTTGAAGGCGTTGTTTATGTGCTTTTGTAAGATCCAGTCCGATTTCCTGGGCCATCCTTAGAGTCCTGATTTCAAACTCGATTGGGAAGATGGGTTCTTTGCCATAGACTAAATGATAAGGGGAGTAGCCAGTGGTATTACGCCATGTTGTGCGGTAATCCCATAAGGCATTTGGGAGCTCAGAAGCCCAATTATGTCTATTTGTTGAGACATTCTTTGTCAGGATTGGCTCCAAGACTTTATTGGTGCTTTCCACTTGCCCATTTTCTTGTGGATGGTAAGGAGAAGTAATTATGTATTTGATATGGTAATTATCTAGGGTGGTGGTGATTCTATGAGTTGTAAATTGTCACCCCCCATCAGTAGTTACCTCTCTTGGTAGTCCATAGCGTACAAATAATTTGAAAAAAAAATTGATGACTACATCTTATGTTGCATTTGGTAAGGCTTCTACCTCTACCCATTTAGTCATGTAGTTCGTTGTGACTAGAATATAGGACTTCTAATTTGAGTTTGGATTGAAGGGGGCAATAAATTCTAGTGCCCATCTCTCAAATCGTTCTGCAAATGCTTGTGCCTTCAAAGGAATTTCATCAACCTGACCTAGTTTTCCCATCTGTTGACAACTATTGCAGGTTCAGACATATTTCTTCACGTCTCTGAATATTGAGGGCCAATAATAGCCCATATACAGACTTTTGTGTCCAGTCCTACAATATGTAAAATGACCACCACAGGGCTCATCATGTCCGGTCTTTAGTATGTCATAGATTTCGTCATCTCGTACGCATCTGCGGATTTGGAGATCAACTCCTGTATGGAAGCTATATCCATTTATCCAGGCGAATCGTGCACTACGTTGGACGATCAATTTTCTTTCCCTTGATGAAATATGTGTCGGTAATATTCCCACTGCCAGGTAATTTTCCAAGTCAGCATACCAAGGTGGATTTGTAGTAACGACAAACAAATGTTCATCTGGAAATCAATCTTCCACTGTTAAGGAGTTGTTTGTTTTGGGTATGCGGGATAGGAAATCTATGACGAGGTTTTCTCTCTCGGGTCGATATTTGATGGTGATATCAAATTCCTACAATAGTAACAACCATCGAGTGACCCATCCATTAGTAATTGGTTTATTAGCCAGATATCTAATAACAGAATGATCAATATACATAATGACTAGATAATCTGTTATATAGTGATGAAATTTATTGATGGCATGTATAACATCTAAAAACTCTTTCTCTGTTACTGTATAATTATGTTTAGATGGATTAAGATTCTTGCTAATAAAATAAATGGCATAGGCTTTCTTATCCTCCTATGTGAGGACAATGCCTATGGAAATATATGATGCATTGGTGGAGATGTGAAATGGTATTTGCCAATTTGGCCCCCTCAATAGCAGTGTTGTTGAGATCAACTTCTTGAGTCCTGAAAATGCCACATCACACTTGTCAGACCACTAAAATTCTACATTACCAGTCAAAGCATGTAAAGGTGGAGCGGTTCTTGCAAAATTTTCCATAAATCTACGATAGTATCCTGAAGCATCAAGGAAACTACGTACCTCAGTTTGTGTGTGTGGTGTAGGTATATTAAGTATTACCTCTATTTTTGTTGGATCTACCCTAATTCCATCTGCAAAGATATAACTCCCTAGTACCACACGTTTTTTCATCATCATGTGACACTTTTCGTGGCTTAAACATAACCTGGTCGCAATGCATTGTTCTAGTATTTTCTCCAAGTTATTCAGTGCTTGATCGAAGTCATCGCCATAAGGAGTGAAATCATCCATATAGACTTCAATTCATTCACTGAGCAGATCATTGAATATGCTTAGAATGGACCTTTGAAAAGTGGTTGGAGCATTAAAAAGTCCAAAGGGTAATATTCTGTATGCAAAAGTGCCCCAGGGGCATGTGAATGTAGTTTTATCTTGATCTTCTGGGGCAATCTGAATTTGATTGTACCCACTAAAACCATTTAGGAAAGAATGGAATTTATTTCCTACCAAAGTATCCAGGACTTGGTCAATAAAAGGTAAAGGGAAGTGGTCTTTTTGAGTAGCTTTGTTAAGTTCCCTATAGTCAACACAGATGCGCCATTTCCCATTTTTCTTTGGGACGATCACTAATGGGGAAACCCATGGACTATTTGAGATGGGATATATAAAATCTACATCCAACAACTTTTTTAATTCTTCTTTAACGATATCCCTAAGGTGAGGATTCAATCTTCTCTGTGGCTATTGGATAGGCCAGGCATCTTTTTCAACATAAATGTGGTGTGTGTAGAGTTGCGGATCAATACCTTTCATATCAGAATATTCCCATGCAAAATATTGTTGGTATTTGGAGAGGACTTGAATTAGCTTATGTTGTTTTTGTTCATCTAAATTGACATTGATGTTTAGAGACCTCCCTGGTGCAATCTCGATGGGTTTGCTGTTATGAATAGCTATAGTTGGAATTTTTTGCTTCAATAAATATTCCAGCAGGTCTCCCTGTACTTCATAGTCTAGAAAAACTTGGAGCATCTGGCAGGTCGGGTTGCTCATGGTGGCTGGATTATTGATAAAACCACCGATTACGTCATCCTCTAACTAGTTTTTAAGTCTGAGGGCTTCTTCCAGCATAAGAGGGGCTCGTAAATCCTTCTCTAGGTATTGTGGTGGTGGAAATTTTGGATATACAAAAGTTGGACTTGGTTTAGAAGGAGAATATAAAGTGAGGTTCTTTGTGATACCCCCTCTAGTGATTGTCATATTACCTACTCAACATCCTATGTATGCATCTATTGTTGCAAGCCACAGCCTACCTAGTATCAATGGATGCCCTTCAAGTCCACTTCCTGTGTTGATGATGAGGAAGTCCTCTGGATATTCCCAAGAGTTGATGGAGATGGCTATATCATGTAATGTGTCGACTGGTTGAACTACCGATCGATCTGCTAAATGCAACATTATTGCGGTGGAATCGAAGGAGTTAAAACCCAGGGTATTGCAGGTTTCCATATTCAAGATGTTGATGCATACTCCCAAATAAACTAGTGTATTAGGAAAAGAACAGCCCTGGATATGAACTGTCACTATGGGATTCCCCGGATCTGCATATTTAACTGGTTCTTGTCTACCTAAAATTAGATCGGACAAGGCTCCTACCACGCGGACTATTGATTATGGATTTTTAATTTTTCTGATGGGATTTCTCCCACATAGATCCTTGATCATTTTTGTGTATATTGGGATGTCCTAAAGAGCTTGTAGGAGTGGAATCTTGATATATAAATTCTTGGGTTCCCTTACAATGTCGAAGTTGGGATATACGGTCAGTTTTGCTATCATCAATATTTCGGGGAACGAAGGGGAGGGTGTTGCATCCTTATCGGGATCTTGTGATTTGACTGTGTTTCCCTCCTGCTCAATTTATTATGTTATTACCATAGTCGAAGGTGTTATTGTTGGTTTTTTTCACTCTCCTGCTCTTGAAAAATGTTATTTTTTTAGGAGATATTATTCGTCTCGATTTCAACCATAGTTCATTGCACCCTATCGAGTTGGTCTCTCCTTTTCCATTCTCCATAATCTAGATGAGCTGAGCCAGTCTGTTATTTGGATTTGTATGAGGTTGGGCTGGTAGTTGAAGGTGCAATTGGGATTATGAGTTTTGGGGAAATTGGAGTGGTGCTTGTAACGTAGGTTGAGCTTGAGGGGCCATCCCCATGGGTTGGTTGTTTATTGCCACAAGGTGCTGCCAATTCTAATTCCAATTTGGGTTTTGGGTAGTCATGTTGGGCCACTATGAAGGGTAGATTTTTTTATTTGAGTTTTTCCAGGATGAGTTGGGATATTGTGAGTTAGACCAAGTGGAAACTGCAGTTGGTTGATTCTTCCAGGCAAGATTTGCAGCGGACTGGTTTTTCCAAGTGAAATTTGCAGGTGGGTATTGTTGGGGCTGGCTGTTCTGATTAGTAAATGGCTGGCCTTGCCATGTGCTACCAGGAGCTTGCTACTAATTATACTATCCAAAAAATAAAAAATAAGGGTCACGCAGTGTATTTGGAAGCCGATTCTACCATTGATGATGTTGAGCCATCAGATATAATGGCTTTGTTTCTTCTTCTGCTTCTCTAAAGACATCTTTCAGTCCAAGAAGCGATGGGAATTTCTATGTGTCATGATCCTTGGTGCATATAGCAGAAACCCGGACCACGTCCAAATGGCAATCCCTTGGACCATGTTTTCTTCTGCACCTATGGAAAAATATGGCCAATGTTTGTTCTTCTTTTGTTTTTTTCTGTTTGGCCCGCAACACATCCAATTGTGTAGTCAAAGTGCTTAGAATATATGTTCTGAAGTTTTCTAAGAGATTACCAACTTCATCTCGCGTAACACTCCTGCTGGTAATATTGCTATTTCTGGTGAGGAGGGTACACATCCCTGATCTTGTCTGTGAACTTCCTCTTGAGCACCTGATGCATAGTAGGATGATGTCATCATAAGTTTCTTAATAAATGTCACCCGTCCCCATTAAATTCAACATTTCTACCCATTCATATTTCATACCTTTAATCATAGTTGCCTTAGGGTGATCTTTGTAAATTATATTGAAATCTGTTGACATATTCTTCTAACGATTCATTTTATTTTGCATTCATTTGAAAGATTTCATCTTTTAAGTCTCTGGTTCTACAATAATCCTAATATTTTGTCAATAAGACATGTTTCATCTCATCCCATGAGTTTATAGTTCCTCCCCCTAATCCCATGAACCAATGTAGAGCTGCTCCTTTCAAGGTGGAGGGGAATAATTTTAATTTTTGGGGTTCAGAGGTGTAATCATATCCTCTACATAGGACATCAAATTCAAATAAGAATGTGTCTGGATCTTCTGAGATTAATCCATGAAAGGTTGGTAGGTTTTTTAGGGGAATTGCCTTCATGGGGGCAATGGTGATTGGATCAACTATTGAATATTCCAAAGTGGAAGTCTGGGGACGTTGTGGATTTGGTTGTGCCATTTGATTGAAAATATGCCAGAAATCTTTAGGGATTTCTTGATCTGGATGTTTTATTTGAATTGATTGGTTTTCTGATCCTCTAGGGGATTTGATTTCACTCCCTCTATCTGGGATTTCAGGTATGCCTTCTTCTTTCACAGGAGATTCAGGATTGGGTGGTGGGTCTATCTTATCCATCCCACTGGTTTCTCCTTCTCCTTCCTCTAGATCACAAGATTTTTCCTGTTCTAAAGGGTTGAGGGGTGGAAGATATGTGCTCTGAAATATTTGCTCAACCCCTTCAGTTTTTCTATGAATCTCGGTGTGGGCTGTATTTGGTGAAACTACCACCTAAGGAATGCGGGTAGATCCTTTCCTAGGTCCAACCGAAGCTTGAGATTCTAATTTTTGGATGATGTCGTCTATGAAAGTGATTCTTCTAGGGAGCACCGAGCCTTGGGATTTGGTAATTTTTGGTGGGGGTTTTGGTTTTTCAATATCTTTCTTCTTAGTCATACACACTTCACACAAAAAAGGGAAAATCAAGAAAGAAAAAAAAAACACCTATGCAACCTCTTAATGTGTCAGCTGGAGGTAGGCACTGGTATAAGCATCTTACTTATTGCCTGCATAGGTTATTACCTTCCATCTTCAATACCTCATCCTCCAGAGGCACAATCTATGCTACCTTTGACACACTTCCCCGAAAATGGTGCCAAAATGTTGGTCTCTAAAGATGTCTAAAAACGGCCTTAGTTTAACATTAATTTATCAATCCGAGGATTCATATTTTATCTCAAAGAATATCAACAAAGTCTATGTAGATAGCTCGTAGGGGCTGAAATCGTGTAGTGAAAGAAAACCTGAGTTTATCAACAATCAAGTTCCTCAAACATTCATTACATATTCTAGGAATTGAAATCTAAAGTTATGCAATGGAAAGGAACTAATTAATCTATTGAATTCATTTTAAGAGGAGTAATTGAATCTAGATAAAGATTTGTAGAAATGACTATTATTATGAATCAAATTGTTGGAAAGAAAAAGGTGAATTACTCTATATATGGAAAGAAACAGAGATTGCAATCTAGTAAAAATGAGACAACAATCGTATTTCTATTGAAAGAAACAACAACTATATTCTAATAGAAAGGAATAGAAAATGTAAATTAAGTAAAAGGAAAAACAAATGTAAACTAAGGTAAAGAAACAACAAATGTAAACTAAATGAAAGGAACAACAAATGTGAACTAAATGAAAGGAACAACAAATTTGAACTTATGAGGAACTGTCATGCATCAAATATCAGTAATAGGAATTCGAACATCAATCATCTAGTGCTTGAGGGAATATCTATTTCTTGCAATTGACAGGAAATCATCAACACACATATGCATTCATTTAACTACTGTAAAAGAGAATTGAATAACAAAATAGAAATTGAACTGATACAATTACAGGTCAAATAGTAGCTTCTTCAAACTGGGCCTTTGGTCCTTAGAAGCATTGCTATTTGAAATTCAGTACGTAGAAATGATAAAACCACTCGAAGCTTCTATTGATTTCATAGCTGGTACAACATTTTACAAAAATTGCTAACACATAGAAATTCTAAGTTCTGAGTTCTTGTGTACAATTCTTCTACTCTTTTCAAGATCTATTTACCCCTTATATATTACAATAATCTGGGTAAATTAAGCTATCCTGAGGATCGATATATCCTCAAGATTTCTTTACTATTACAATATAAGCAACTCAATCATCTTCAAAACTACCTTGTGCCATAAAGTCTTCAACCTTCAATAGCTTGCACATCTCCAAGATTTCCTTTGCTATCTTGGGTTTGACAATATTTAACCAATCCTGTAATAAAACCAGACAATTCCAATCTATTTAGGATCTATGTAATCTAACTTCAACAATAATGCTAAAGAGAATATGATTCATTTTCTATTCTATTTTCTCCTAAATAATCGAAAATTCAATCAAGATGACATCATGAAATGTGGGAAAAAAGGAAGATATTTATACCTTTTTCATAACCGAACAATGTGGCAAGATGATGTCACCTAGCGTGTTGTGGACGTACCTAGGTTTGCCACATGTCACTTGTTTATGTACTTTTGATAGGACCTTAGGATCGATTTGAACATGATATGTGTCACTCGATGATGGGTCCATGTGTCACCATTTTTATTGGTGAAAACTGTACATCACGGGCCTTGAGAAGTTAAGAAGTTCAGTATTTCAACGTTGGGAGAAAACTGTTGGAAGAAATTTCGGACCTCCGAAGTCCCAAAGTCTTGAAGTCCTGAAGTTTTGTAGCGATGTGGCTTGATGACATCACATAGGGTGAGGTGGAAACACATGATGTGTGCCACGTTTCAGTGTGCTATGTGCTTTTGAAGGGCTGAGTTTTCAGTCAGAACTTGACATGTGTCACCCCTTAGATTGGGCCACATGCCCACTTCTCGAAATCTTCCACATAGCACCCGGGTGTGAAGTACTAAGTGGACCCCAGGGGTTCTCCACTTCGACATTCGAAAGGAATAAAGTGAGAGGATAATGAAACCCTCAAATCTTTGAAGAGTGGAGTAAATCCTCTTCGTCCATCGGGAGAGGACACGTGACAGTAGATCTCGTGGTCCCGATGGTTCAAGGTATAAGAAATTGAGGTCGAGGACATTTGGCAGCCTGAAGACCATATTCCATCATGACCATTTATCACAGAGGACATGTGACACCATATCCCATATTCTAGAGGAATGGTACTCCAAAGGATATGAGTTGTAGTTTTCTATGAGTCGAGAACTTCTAGAGGGCTAAAGCTAATCTCGACCCTTGAATGAGATATGAAACATGGAGGAAAGAGAGGGGATATCTATAGGGTTGACACTTTGGGAGATTAATAGTGAAGTTTTTTGGAAACCGTCGAAGCCCGAAGTATCAAAGCTACTATCCACCGTAGATATAAGCAAAGAATTTGGACTGTAGATCCAGTTTCCTTGACTAGTTTTCCAGTTCAAGGGTCTAAGAGGTTTGTTTTGTTGTACTTTTAAAACCACTAAATCTTAGAGTCCTAGATATTTGATCCACCTTATATCTAAATGAATAATAAATATCATTTACATGTACGTCCTCTAAGTATTCGGAGAATCAACTTTCGGGGAAAATGTATGGTAATGGAGGTAAATCCTCTAAAGCCGTGATGTTTAGGAGCCCTGGAGGCCCAAAGAAAAGGATAAGAGCCTAGTTGTTAGTGTTAGGTCATATCCCCTAGTGATATGAGTTTGGGCACCGAAGGAAAGGGGCTAGCGCCCAATTTTTTTTTAAGAACAGGAAAGGGATAAATTGTTCAAATATCCATAACTTCTTGTTCAAAACTCATAATTGAGCATAGAAATAACCATTGGAAATATATTGAGCAGTAGAAGATAACTGGTCACCTAGAAGCTGTATCTAAACAATCACTTTTTTAGGAAAATAGAAAAAAATAATTATAATATATTAATGAATCAGAATGGTTCATTCTTTCATGAAATAATTAAGAACAATTAGCTTGACAAAGTTCTGTTTGTTGTACTTTTTTGCAGAATTAAAAAATATCATATAAGATTTAGTAAAGAGTGTAGAGTGATGGAGGATACTCAGGTAGTCTTTAGTCAAGAAGATGAAATCATAGGGTTTAATGTCCAGTTGGATATGGAAGGAACCAACTCCAATGGACATGGAGGAGAAAAGGAGGAAGACATAAATATGGCTGAGACCCTCAGAAAACTACAGACACATGTCTAGAGCCACAAGGATAATAATGAGAGGCTTATGAAGGCCAAGGAAAAATAGGAAGACTTCAATATGAATTTAWTGAAAATTATGGACAAAATTGAAAAGAAGTTGGATAAGGAGAGTGGCTCGAGAAAATCAGGAAGCCACGGGACCCRTGAGAAGAAAGGAAGATCAAGGAGTGGYAGCAYACATCACCATCACTCCAAAAAGCATTCCCATAGGAGATCACACAATATCTCAATTCCATCCTCTGTCATGAAGCAAGGGAGGTCTGGGGTGGATGATTTGAAAGGAGAAATGAACAAGATCAAACCTCCTACTTTTGATGGAGAGCACAAGAAGGATGAAGATGCTGAGACATGGCTTATGGGAATGAGGAATTATTTCCAATTTCATAAATATTCTTCTCATGCAGAGGGAATAATTTTTATCTATCAGCTAAAAGGAAAGGCATCCATGTGGTGGGATAAAATTGTGCAAGTGAGACACCTTAGAGAGAAAAACGTGACTTGGAGGGAATTCAAGAGGCATTTTGAGAAGAAATACCTAACCAAGACGTATTATGACAAAAATATGAAAGAGTTTTTTTTTAAAGGATATTTTTAGAGTTGTTGAAGTATGTCTCCTTCATCAAGGATGAGACAGTAAAGATCCAAAGATATTTGGATGGGCTACCATCTTTCATAAGTGATAAAATCCAATATGATGATCCCAAGGCTCTGGAAGAAACCATAAGGAGAGAAAAAATCTTATATGATTTAAAAAAAGGAAAGCCTACTTTCTGTAAGGCTTGGGAGGACAAGAAGTGTTGATTAATTGGGTTGGTTTTCATTGATGTCAACCCTTGAAGAAAGTCCAGTAGTGAATTATGGTAGCACAAATATTTGGGTAATGGACCCAAGTTTGTTTGATGGATAATGGTATGAGTTTTGATATATTGGCAGGTAAGACTATTCTATATGGATATTACATGTGATGTCATTTTTGGTGGTTTGTGGAACATCACATAAATCCTCACAGTTAGAGAGTTATGGCCATGTGAAGTTGGAGAACGCTCATGAGTCATCTCAAATCCCTAAAAGGTCAAAGTAGTCAAAGTGCTTGCAAAGAAGAAATTATTTAAATAATAAAGTGAAGTGATGAGTGTACTATAAGTCAAAGAGGATAAAAAAAAAATTATTTAAATAATAAATTTAATGGAGAACTCCCTAAAATAAGGAAAGTGGTTTGAGAGAATTTAGAAGATAAATAATAAAGTGAAGTGATGAGTGTACTATAAGTCAAAATGGATAGAAATAAAAGTATTTAAATAATAAAGTTAATGGAGAAATTACTAAGTGGACAAGTGGTTAGAAGTTGGTTAACCTTAAAATAAGGAAAGTGGGTTAAGATGGTTAAAAGGTAACTCCCTGAAGAAGCTACATGAAAGTATAAATAAGAGGCAAAGATATCTCATTTTAATCACACTTGAATATCATTGATTATATATTTTGTGGAAGGTTTTTTGGGAAGGTATTATTGATAGAGAAAAATTGTAGCAGAAAAAGTGTGGCAGGAAAAGTGCGGCAAAAAAAGTGTGGCAGGAAAAATCGCGGTAGGAAAAGTGCGAAAGAAAAATCCCGATAGAAAAAGGGTGGCAGGAAAACTGCGGAAGAAAAAGTGTGATAGAAAAATTGTGGTAGAAAAATTGTTGTAGAAAAAGTGCGATAGAAAAATTGAGGCAGAAAAATCATTGCAGAAAAATCATGACAGAAAAATCGCGGCAACAACATGGTTGGGGTCTATTTATGAGAGATATGGCACATCTTGTTTGAGGTATGTTTTGTGAGCTAGGGTTTATCTCTTGAGATGGTATTGGATGTTCAGTATTGTTGCATATATCAGATTTGTTGAGGGATACAATTGGTATTTTGTTGTTGGTATTTGGCATATGGGTATTGGTCTTTTGGTTTTGATGTGTTGTTGAAGTTGTTGGTTTATCTTGAGGCTACATAAAAGTGAGGTTGTGGCACATGGTTTGATGTAAGGGTTTGAGGTATTTGGTTTATCGATAGAGTGATGAATTGTTAGATAACTTTTGATGGTTATATTGGTGTTTGTCTTTGGTATATGGTTGAGGTACATGTTGGGTACATGGTTGAAAAAGTAGTTGATGAGTTGACACATATATGAGGTGTATAGTTGATGATTTGGCACATACGTGAGGTGTATAGTTGATGATGTTGGTACATCTTGATGAGTCAAGGTTGATGGATGGTACATGTTGGTTTAGGTTATTGGTACATGTTGTTTTGTGCAACTTGATTTGTACAGGTTGTTACAGGTTATTCATATAGGTTGACAATGGTAGTGGTTGAATTAGTGACAGTGACAAGTTGTATACATTTGGCATTTATATTTCAGGGTAGTTGGATGGGGCAAGGAAAGGTGGTTTTAGCCACCTTTCGGTTGTACCCGGAGAACATAGGGGGTTGTAGCCTCCTTCTAGTTGTAGCCAGAGAATTGGGGAGTTGGAGCTTCCCTCAGGTTGTATACTGAGAAACTAGGGGGTTGGAGCCTCCTTCCAGTTGCAGCTGGAAAATAAAGGAAGTTGGTGCTTCCAATGAATGTAATTCTTCAAGACATATAAGAAAAATCATTATGTGGTTTTCTCCCTCTTTGAGTTTCCATGTAAAAACATGGGTGTACTCTGTATGTGTGTGATTTCTCATTTTTTCATTGTTTATTTACTCTGTAACTATTGGATGATAATGCTACATTGATATAACACTTGCATTTTTGGTGAAAAATGATTATATTGCTCTATTACTGATTCACCCCTCCCTCCCCCCTCCCCCCACCCTCTTAGTAATCTAACAATTGGAACGAGAGCAGGTTCCTTCAAAAATTAGTTTAACCACTGAAAGGTATATCATGGAGAGAAACAACATGTATAAAAATCGAATGCCATAGTTTGATGGACAAAAGTATGCATTTTGGAGAATAAGGATGGAAACATATATACATGCACAAGGATTTGAAATTTGGCAATCAATTGTAGATGGGTACACAACATCAGCAGTTTCGCCAACAAGTGACAAAGAAATAAAACCCGGTCAGAATAAATCAAAATCCACTAATTCACTTTTGAATTGTCTTGGAGAATGGGTATTCACCAAAGATTCACATTGTAAATACGCTAAAGAGATTTGGGACAAACTTCAAAATATTTATGTAGGATATTCAAAATTTAAAGTAGCAAATCTTCAAAATTACAGAGGTCAGTTCGAACAACTAAAGATGAAGGAAGATGAGAATATTGCAACTTAATTTTTACGAGTTGATGAAACAATAATTGCAATCATGGGATTGGGAGAAGAAATCAAAGAATATATAATTGTTCAAAAGGTACTAATATCTCTTCCTATGAGATTTGGCCCTAAGATATCAGCTCTAGAAGAAAGAGAATATATGAATTAAATAAGCATGGACGAATTACATGGAATCTTCACAGCATATGAAATGAGAACTGAACAGGAAAATCTAGATATAAAAGAAGGAGCCTTCAAAGCATAAAAATAGTCAAAGAAAAAGAAAAAGAAAAAAGAAAAAGAACATAGAAGCAACAATGATGTCTTGGAAGATGATGAAGAAGTGGCCAACTTTGTCAAAATATTGAACAAGGGAACCAACAAAAGGTATAGAGTTAATATTCCTTTGATTTGTTTTAATTGTGATGGTATTGGTCATTTTTCTAACAAATTTCCTCATAAGAAAAAGAGAAATGATGAAGGTTACTCAAATAGAAAACAAACATATAAAGGAGAAAGAACCACAAAGAAATATTTCAAGAGAAGATTATGTACCAAAGAAGACATCTCATCATCAAATGAATATGAAGCCAGTGAAAGTAAGATATAAAGAGTTTTCTTCATGGTAGTAGAAGACTCTGAAGAAGAATATGAAGAGGCTTAAGAAGAATATGAATAAGATGAGGAAGAATATGAAGAGACGGAATTTGACTACAAAGAAGAATTGATGTGTGCCATAAGAGTTATCAAAAGAGAAAAGAAGAAAAACAAGAAACTACAGGAGGAACTAGACAAGAAAGAGGACACTCAAGAAGTAGAACAAATGATCACAAATTTGAAGGTTCAAATAGAAGAAGATAAAATAATTGAAGAATCACTCAAAGAACAGCTTGAAGAAAAAGATAGGATCATTGGAAATTTGAAAGCAAATATTGTCACATTAAGAAAGGATCTTTAAAAGAAAAATATGCAAAATAGCTCAAATGTTTTGAATCACATTATTAGTAGTAAAAAACCTCATAATGACAAGTCCGGACTTGGATACAATCAGATAGAAAAGGGATCAATCTCAAACAACAGAGAAAGAAACACATCCAAAAAGCTATGCAGAAACAATAAAAGGGGATAGGAATATCCACAAGGAAGATTATCGGGACACACCTCCACTGAGAAGATTCAGATTTCAGAATCAACAACCAATAGATAGGCCTCAATAAGAAGAAGAATTCATAAGAGTACCTCCTTTCAAAATATCTTCAACTCCCAGGTATCACATTATATTTTTTGGTTTTGTTATTGATTTAATAATTTTGGACATAAAGCTTTGAATTTCATATCTAACAACATGAACATAAACAACTTTGAAATTCATAGAGAAAAGGGTTATCCAAGAAGGCCTAGTGAAACACAGAGAAGAAGTTACAACAGGTTTGAATAATTGAGCACTGAAGTGGAATGTTACAAATGTAACAACTTTGGACACACAGCCAAAGATTACAGAATGACATTCCCTCCTAGAGAACCACAATAGAATAACAAGAGTCACAGATAGGAACCTCAGAAGATGAAATGGATAAGAAAGCAAAATCAGTATAGAAATGAAGAAAGCACACTTTCTCTACAAGCTAAGCAGAAGAAATGTGGTTGGTATGTTGATGGTGGCTGTTCAAAACACATGACAGGTGATAGAGACAATTTTCTTACATTAACAAAGGAAAGAGATGGACCAGTCTCCTTCAGACATGATGATTCAGCTAAAATCATTGGAAAAGGAATAGTCAGAATTGGGAACAAGAATACCAAGGAAGAAAATGTTCTACTAGTATAAGATATGAAACATAATCTTCTAAGTGTGATTCAAATGTGTGACCAAGGTCATAAAGTTTCTTTTGATTCATAAAAGTGTGAGATAAGAAAATAAGGTTAAGCAAAATTGATTTCTACAACAACGAGAACTTCAAGCAACATATATGTGTTAAGTGAAATTGGAAATGAAAAGTGTTTTCTAGGAAAGGAAGATGAAGGTTGGCTATGGAATATAAGAATGGGTCACATACATTTTGATAACCTTCTCAAAGTCAGAAAAAGAGAATAAGTCAGATAAATTCCCTAGATCACGAAACCAACCAACACTTTATGCAAGCATTGTCAACAAGGAAAGAAAACAAAGAACAGGTTCAAATCAAAGTAATATTCAATGAAAAGACCACTGAAAATTGTGCATACTGATCTACTTGGACAAACTACAACAAATGGTTTAAAATGTGATAAATAATTTATGTTATTAGTTGATGATTATACAAGAATGGCGACAATTTGCTTTCTCAAGAATAAGACGAAATCTTTTGAAAACTTCAAGATATACAAGGAAATGGTTGAAAATGAAATGGATTCAAAAATCAAATGCTTGAGATCTGATAATGGAGGAGAGTTCACTTCAAAGGAATTTATGGACTACCACAACAATCATGGAATTAAAAGACAATTCTTCATTGCTAAGACACCTCAACATAATGGAGTTGTTGAAAGAAAGAACATGACAGGAGAGGAAATGAATCAAACAATGCTAATGGATTCAAAATTGATAGATATTTTTTGGACATGGGAAGTTCATACACCAATTCATATTCAAAACAGAGTAATTCTCAGAAACAACACAAACAAAACTTCCTATGAGCTATGGAAAGGAAGACCAACAAATGTGAAGCACTTCAGAGTTTTTGGAAGAAAACACTACATCAAAAGAGAATATGGAAGAATGGGAAAGTTTGACTCTCGTGTGCACAAATGAGTACTTGTTGGTTACTCAAGTACAAGGAAAGCATACAAGTGTTACAACCTGAGATTGAACAAAGTTGTGGAAAGAATCAATGTAGCAATTGATGAAACAGGTAGACAAAAATTAAAGGAAGAAGAAAATCAATCAATGGAACAACTTTACGAAAAAAAAACAAAAGATGAAAAAGAAGGGGAATATGAAGAGGATCTGACAGAAGAAAACGAGAAAGTTTAGCAAGTGCCTCCAAAGACACCTAGAAGAAGAGTATAGAAGAATCATCCTTGAGATCAAATTATCAGAAACATAGATGTAGGAGTTGAGACTAGAAGAAGAATATGTTCACTAGAACAAATGCACCTAGCAGTCTCATGTATGATTGAAATAAATTGTTTTGAAGAGGCCAGCAAGAATGAATTTTGGAATAAGGCCATGGATGAATAATTGGATCAAATAGAGAAAAATGACACTTGGGAATTGGTTCCAAGACCAAAGGATAAGAATGTAATTGACACAAAGTGGTTATATAGGAATAAATTGAATGAAGATGGACATGTTACAAGGAAAAAAGATATATTGGTATGTAAAGGATATGCACAGGTTGAAGGAATCGACTTTGAAGAGACATTTCCCAAATTGCAAAAATGGAAGCAATCTTATTTCTTTTAGCTTATGCATGCTCCAAAAATATTAAAGTGTATCAGATGGACATAAAATCATTTTTTCTCAATGGGGAACTTGAAGAAGAAGTCTACATTGAACAACTAAAAGGATTTCAGTTGTTAGAGAGCACAGATTATGTATGTAAATTAAAGAAGGCCTTGTATGGTCTAAAATAGGCTCCTAGATCATGGTACTCTAGACTGGATAAATATCTATAGCAGGAAGGGTTCAGAAAAGGAAGTGCAGACAACAACCTCTACATCAAGGTAAGTCAAGATAGTATTTTATTAATTGAAGTTTATGTCGATGATATTATTTTTGGTAGTGATGATGACAGGTTAAGCCAAAAAATTTCAAAGGATATGCAGAATGAATTTGAAATGTCATTGCTTGGAGAACTATCCTTCTTTCTGGGACTTCAAATACATCAAAGCAACCAAGGAATTTTTATTTCTCAAACCAAGTATATCAAGGAAATGCAAAAGAGGTTTGGAATGGAAGATTGAAAACCAATTATCACTCCCAAGCAAACCAATTGGAAGTTGAGCAAAGACGATTATTCAAAGTCTATAGATCAGAGGAAATACTGATCAATGATTGGTAGCCTACTATATGTGACAACATCCAAACAATATGTAATGTAGGAAGTTGGAAAGGTGGGATGATTTCAATAAGCACCAAAAAAATCACATGTATTAGAAGTGAAGAGGATTTTTATATATCTCAAAGGAACAAAATATTTTGGATTATGGTATACAATAGGAAAGGATTTGTTAGCACTAGAATTCACCTTCAAATTGCATTGAAGGTAAGGCTAGTACCCATAAGGTTATATGTCACAATGAATGATTTAAAGAGATCAAATACGCAAAGACACAAGATAATATTGTTTTAACTCAGAAAACTGGACCAACATGCACAAGCAGTCAAGGTCTGGATCAACTTCAGTCAGTTAGTTGTAGTAAAGGTGAGCAAGAGGAAGAAATGGTGAGGAGAGTGTAGAGACTTGCTTTGGACATCAGGTCTTCCAACAGCCTAAGGAGGAAAAACTCAGAAAACAAGATCCTCTTGGATTTGAAGTTTCAGGAACTGAAGAACATTAAAAAAGGACTGCATTCAAACATACATCACAATATTGTTAAAACAACCCATGTGAATCCTTCAATCATGGATACTTCAGCGTCAGAGGAAAATAAGATGAAAAGGGAGCTAACTTTAATTAAGCAAGAAGTCTCAAAGAAAAATTACATAACCAGAGAACAAGAAGCTTCATCAAAAGTTTACAATATGAGAGCCTAGCTCAACCATCCCCCTTAACAAAATATCAAAAATGCCTTGATATACTCAGAACAATTCCCCCCCAACAACAGAGGTGTGCCCAAGTATTTTCATTCAAGGATTTACGTCTGCATGCCCTTTGCAAGACTGTGCATGTTGTCTTCAATCAGACGCAATTGTGTTTCAGAAGGGACCTATAGAGAAACAAAGTTGATGACAGTCCCTTCAGGATTTCCATTTATGGGAGGAGACGATGTCTCACCCACTTCACCATCTTTGTGGGTTTTTACCCCCCTCTTTCATGCATTTTTTCACCAAGGTGCCATTTCCTATGGAAAAAACACCCTTTATCAATAGTATGTGTTAACATTAGGCTCCATGGGGGATAGAGGCCTCCCTACGAGGCTCTAAGAACTTTGTTAGCTCCAGTGCCTAGTCTTAGGGCTATGGGGTGGGATATTAAAATAGAAGAAAATTGATATTTACAATGGCATGAAAAATACACTCATGGCTCAAACAAAGAACCTTTTCACAAAATGCCCATTTACAGGGCCACCAAAAACTTCATCTCCCTCCAAATTCTACAACCTGTAAGTCTTATTTGCAAATACTTCACAAAATTTAAATGGTCAAATCAAGAGGGATTCAAATTTACCATTCTTCCCTCTGTCCTATTTGGGTGCATCCCATTTTAGCACTAGATATCCCAGCTGGAAATCCTCTTTTCTTACTTTCCTATCAAAATACTGCTTGATCTTTTGTTGATGTTCACATGATTTGTCCAATAACTTCTCTCTATATTGTTGCACTTCTACTAGATGATGTATTCTTCTGATCATATCATCAGGCTCTCCTTGGCAGTCTTGGAAGAATTTTTCCACAGGCAAGGTGAGATGAGAACGAAAAATGGCCTCAAATCCATACACCAACTAAAAAGGAGAGATGCCAAGAGATCTCTTTGTCGTCACTATGTCGGACCACATAGAAAACTTGAGCTTTGAATCCCATGATTTTTTTTTTGTCCTCTAACAATATTTTAATGATATTTATAAGTCTCTTGTTAGAAGACTATGCCAGTCCATTACCTTCGGGGTAGTAAGGAGTTGAGTGAATCAATGAAATTCCAAACTATTCACAGAAGTGGATCAATGGTTCAGTTTTGAAAGAGGCAACATTATCAGTGACAATCATGCTTGGAAAACCAAACCTTGGCATAATATACTCCAGGAAACCAATGATTACCTTGTGAAAAGCACTCCTTGTGGGGATGCCTTCTATCCACTTAGTAAAGTAATTTGTGGCAGTCAAGATCCACCTGTGTTGACCACAAGAAGCAGGATGAATTTCCCCAATGAAGTCCAGGCCCCACTATTGAAAGGGTCTTGAAGCTACCCCAGGATTCAATGGCAAAGATTTGAGTTGTTTCTTTCCAGAGAATTGTTTACACTTATCACAAGATCCGATCTTTGCACAGATGTTAGTGAATAGAGTTGGCCAGAAATATCCATCCCTGGGAATCTTATAGGCTGTGGTTCTCCATATGTGATGTCCTCCACACAAACTTTCATGAAAATCAAACATGATCTTTTGGGCCTCTTGTGGGTCTAAACATCTCAAGAGCACTCCCAGGGGGTATTTCCAATATAGGACTTGATCAATAAGACAATATCTAATTGATTTAATATTTAAATATCTTCCCTTTATCTTCCCCATACAATCAGTGGCTCACAACTTTTGCAGTAAACATATAATGTCCTTGTACCAAGTGCATTCTACAAATGGAGGGATGACTTGTGGGCATGTATTAGACAACTCAACTTGTTGATTTTATGAACAACTGTTAATGAAATTGACCCCCACATCTTTGCAATTAGCTTCAGCTAATAGCCTAGCTCAACCTTGGCCCTTAACCAACTTGGTGGGCCTTATTTCCAGATCGAATACAAGGATTTCAGCAATCCACTTGCTCCTCCTTCTGTCCATGTTAGGATAAATGAGAATATCCTTCACAGAAGTTAAAGGAACATATGCGATGACCTTTGAGTGTAGGACATAGATCCTAAAATATTTGAGAGATTTCAACAAAGCATAGGTTTGTTTTTCCATGATATCATATTTTATTTCAACATCCCTCAGTTCTTTGCTGAAAAAGGAAATAGGTTGCTCCAGATCTTCAATATTCTTCTGCAATAAAACAATTTCTACTCTATCAAAAGAAGCAAAGGAAAAAATCAGAAAATCCTTGGAGTAATAAGGATTGATGAGCATAAATGCCTCATTCAATTCCTTCTTGATTTGATTGAAAGACTCTCTGGACTCAACAATCCATTTCAACTCATTCCCCTTCTTGAGCATGGTTGTAATATGCTTAAGGATTTAAAAAGATGATTTTTCCCAGGAAAGACTGAACCTTTTTCTTGGATCTGGGAAGTGACAAGGTTTTCATAGCTTCCACCCTGCTTGAATCAATTCTGACCCCCTCAGCTGATACTATGTGCCCCAACAATTTTCCCTCCTGCATGGAAAAAAATGACTTTTTGGGATTTAGGGAGAGGCCATACCTTCTGCATTTCAAGAATACCCTTCTCAGATGATAACAATGCTCTTTACCAGACCAGGAGAAAACTATGATGTAATCCAAATAGATGACTATAAATTTATCTTTCTCCCCAATGAGGGTGATGTCCATAGCTCGCTGGAAGGTTGCTCCTGTGTTCATCAATCCAAAGGGCATCTTAGCATACATGAATGTACGCCAAGGAGTAGTGAAGGTTGTCTTTTCTCTGTATTCAGGAAAGACAAAGATCTTATTGTAGCTAGAAAATCCATCACTCATGCAGATCCTAGATGCACCTGTCACGCTCTGCAATATGTGTTCCATTTTTGGAAAAGGGTAGTTATCCTTCTTAGATCTTCTGTTCAGGTTCCTGTAATCGACACAAAGTCTGGTTTGTCCATTCTTTTTTGTTACTGGGACCAGTTTGGCTACCCATTCAGAATATCTCAAGGGGATAATGATCTGGGTGTCCAACATATTGTTTACCTCTTTGTCCATAATAGGCAGTAGCTGTAGTGACTTGTAAATAAAAATTTGATATAAATCATTTCAATTGCACAAATAAATTAATCCTCGGAACATATAAATTATTGAGCTAAACATAATAGCTTACGGACAACCTCATAACACATCATATTCCTTAAATTTCACAAAACAAATACATAAATTAAAATACATGGGTCTGATGCTAACCCTCTGTTTTATGCTTCTCTTGTTGACCGTCTTGTTGTTGCCTTGCCCAGCCTGAATCCACAGACCAAATTTACCCAAAACTGAGTATCCACCCTGCCAACTAGGACAACTACCTAGCTTCAAGATACCATATGGATATCCTAGCCCTCGGGCCCAAAACCCCCAACAAAACGGTGCCCCCTGTACTAACCCTTCCCAACTATAGAACTCAAACTCTCCTCTGTGCAATCTAAGAGAAACCTACCAAAAATTTCCTGTAGAATGGTAATGCCTGCTTCGTAAACCTCCTCCCCCCATATCCTCCTTCACCACCTTCCTTTCATTTACTTCCTTCCCACACATTTATTACCTTATCCCCTTATAATTAATATCATATCCTTTTATAATTAATATCTTATCCCTTTATGTTCAATGTCTTATCCCTTTCCGTGTACGTAAGTCTTTAACAATTAAACTTATAATTTATTAACCCTCTTAATTTAATACCGATGTCAATGAATGTAACATGTAATTAATTAATGAAATTGTAACCATTAATTAATTAATAACTATTTAATTAGTATCTTAATACCAATTGTTGTTTAATTAATAATATGTTAGAAAAATTAATTACCTAAAAATTTTACTTAATAATTCCCTAAACATATATTCTACTAGGGTTGTTACATACACCCACCCTTCAGGAAACTTTGTCCCGAAGTTAAGGTATCTTATGGTACAAGGAAAAGAAACATGGTTCACACATTCATAACAATTAACCGACATTATCAGTAAGTATGTCAAGAAAACTCATACATACTAGTGTATATGTACAAGAAATGCATGTGTAGCTAGTACATACAAATCTCGTGCATGTACTAATAATCAAAATTGTCATCCTTTAGTAATTTATGTATGCATCCAATCTAGTCAGCAAGACTAGTCTTTTATAAAAGACAACAAACCAATCAATTGTTTCAGAAATCCTTTAATTACTATTATCCAGTTCAACAATTTTATTTTAAACAATTGTGGTTTAGTTACGTAATAATGAATATTCATATATACACATTTCTCTTTTTTTTTTGAAGGGAAAACATTAAATTCCACCACCAGACAGATCTCCATACTTTCTCAACTATTACTACTCAT
>ML822193.1:39235-58389 GCA_009831015.1 Picea engelmannii | reverse complement strand
CATAGAGTGCAATGCATGCAAAATATTAGCATGCAACACAAAAATTGTGTGCAACAGGTATTAGTGCATGAACCAAAATTGTGCACGATAGATATTGGTGCGTGACACAAAAGTAGTGTGCACCAGATATTGGTGCGATAAAGAAGTGATCCACATTGGTTATAGGTGCACGGATCATGCGCTACCTTATGGTGTTGCTGCACATGATAATATGGGTGTACATTTTCAAATTTGTGCTCGTGAATTCGTTTGAATGGTCTACAGCAGCAAAAAACCAATGAATTTCTATGACATTTTATACTATTTGAAGGTCATCTTTTTGCAACATGTTTTTGAGGCCCTAAACAACATTTTTAGCTACTCAAAAACCCCGAGAATAGAGTGTACCAAGGTCTCGGTAGACTCTTTTTTTTCATCTCAAATGAAAGATCCTGGAGAGAGATTTCTAATGGTGTAAACCATTCGTCAAACAGATCTTTTATGAGGAAGTTATAGGACAAACAATGGAGAGTAAATTTTAAGACCCAACTAAGTTCGAAGGGCCATAACTTTCTTCTCCAGAATCAGATCGAGGCATAGGAGCAGTCTATGGAAAGCTATTGAAACACATAAAGCAATCCTAGAGTTGAATTAAAATTCTGGGCATGTTAAAAATGTTTAATATGGAACAGAAGGTACCTGTAGCATTCCAGACCAAAAACACTAATTGTCTTAGAACTTAAGCATACTGTAAGTAGTAGCCCATAACAAGGAAAGAGGTGAAACTTGGACAGACTGTAACTAGCAGCCCAGAACCCAGAAAGAGGTGAAACTTGGATATAATGTAACTAGTAGCCCAGAACCCACAAAGAGGTGAAACTTGGACAGACTGTCCAAATATGAACAAACCCAATTGAGCTCCTACCAAAAATCCAATGGAGTAGGTGCAAAAATGCATATTTACATTACAGATCTGCACCAAGTTGAAGTGTGAACATAAGAATTAATGGAAATGGAGAAGGAAAGGAATAAAACATGAATATGGTGGATACCATTAAAATTTTGCAAAAGGATGTCCAAAACCATAAATATGATAATGAAAGGTGTTGAAGGAAAATCTCCCTGCAGACAGGTAGATCTCCTCAAAGAGATAGACTCTTAACTCTAAGATAGAAAGTGCTTATCATGGTCACTGACTTCCTTTTAGATCTAGGTGGACTAGTGTGTAAGAAGGAAGGATAAGAGAATTACCTTTTACCGGTGTTTGTCCCTGCACGCTTCGAGTTGCGCTCCAATCTTTCGCTCCTCGATAAGCCCTGTAGACAAACAAAGTGCGACCACTTCCTACTCTATCAAGATTAGTCTGAAATAGGTCTATCTAATGAAATTCATGTGAGATTGAACACAAATTAGAAAAAAATAGGCCAAGCAAATTATATTAATGAGGAAAAAACATTGCTTACAGCCATAGATGGATTGCAGCAGTTTCGTCAAGTCCTCCTTGTCTACCCCTTGCTCAAAAGATCCACGATCTGAATGATGATAGCTTCACCAATTGATCCCTATGAGATCATAGGTCTCTTGCTTCCAAAATATCTCTGTTCCAACACCACTTATGAGATCATAAGTTTGGTGTGATTCTCTCTTTTCCAGTCCCCTTTCACCATGAGAAAGCTTGCTTATATAGCTTTGGAGAGGCTTTAACCACTTGAGATATCCTTGGGGAAGTTGAGGATTTTCCTCCTTCAGTTGAGGATCTGCCCTCAGATCATGGCTGGACTGGGAATTTGAATCCAACTGCCTTCCAAGAATGAAAGGATCCTTCCCCCATTCATCTCAACAACTTAACTACTGCCTAAAATAGGCAGCGCTCCCTCAAAAGGGCCATCAGAGCATTGTAGCACTCCCTAGTAAGCTTAAAGGGGGAGCCAACACTCCTAAAATCAATAGCACTCCTCCAGAAGGGCCAAAGAAGCTTTATAATTCTCCCAGAGAATGTAAGGGGGAGCGCCAGCACTCCCAGAAGAGGTATAGGGGAGCGCTCCCCTCCAAAAACTCAGTTTTTGGGGTGCTTTCAGATGGCAAAAAGTTTATAAGCCTACTGACTCATTTCTCCTCTTCCAAATCAAATGTTTGAGGTGTTTCAAGTGTCCTTCTCATGTCATTATAGGCATGACATATGCATCATGGAAGTATGTTTTCTTTAACACTTGTGACACTTGTGAGCAAAGTGTGACACTTGTGACCCTTGTAATGATGACACTTGTGACACTATCAAAGTGAGTATTTTTGATGTGTAACAGATTGCCCCCCAAAGTATGAAGTTAGAAGATGAGAACTGATAACTGAAATACTTTGTAGACTTTCAAGCAAGGGTATAGATGCAGAGAACCTGACAAAAGATGCACACAAACATCCAACAAATATTATGACATGTTTCAAACCCAAGGCAAGCATACCTATGCTTGGGTGATCAAGTCTTGCAAGATATGGCTGCCATAAAATACACTGCGGATCCATAATTGTATTGATAAAAAGGTATAGCCACTGAAAATACACTGTGGATATATACTCCCATGACCTGAACTAATCGTAGCCATGAAGAATACACAGTGGATCTACGAGATGACAAGACATAGCCACGACCAATACAAAGTGGATCTATGTAACAATATATATGTCATTGTTCAAAAGAAACTCCATCGCAACCTGGGAAAAGTACATATCAAAATGATCACTCAACCCAAGGTTTTCTTACCGATCCTGATGTAGTATGAATCTAACCATGTGAATAGATGTCCTGATGTTGAATATGGAAGAAACCACTTGATTACTGGTCAATGATGTAAACTGTTAACAAGCATGAGGGAGATCACCATTAATGTCAATGATTCCCAAGGTACTCTAGTACATTCCAATGAATGTGAATGGATGAGCTGAAGTCGAACACCCGTGGAATCATTCGATCATAGGTCAATGATGTAAACCTACTGTCTAATGTGAGGAGGCTTTCCATTGAGGCATGCAGGTCTCAAAGTACTAACTGGTTTCTAAGTCTAGTCCCTGGATAATGTGTTGAAGTCAACAGGAATAGACTCGTCGAAGGAGGGCCTTGATGTATCCCCCATCAACGTCACGAAACAGACATAGAGATGTAATTGGTAGATCAAATGAACATGGGCTGACACGGGTTTTGAGACAATATATTTGTGATGGCTAAGTCTAGAGGCATATACTTCCCTTGAACACTAAGGCACGAGAACAAAAACATGACATGGACCAAAACTATGAAGTGGATGCTGTGACTTGCATCGGGTGACCCAAAGGAGTGAAAGAAGCTCAAAGGATTGGCTCAGTGCAGAGGTTCAGTGGGTTATAATGGGTGCATATGACAAAGTGTCGTGTTCAAGGACGACTCTAAGAATTACTTGGTAATTTTCTCAAGAGACTGTGCCCATCCAGATAGATGAGTACCTCTTTTTGATTTAATGAGCTCGAGGAGGATATCAAATGCTCGATATAACTCACCTGCAGTAAGTTCCTCTTCTTTTGTTTAATGAACCGGAAGAAGTAAGGGTTCGGTCCCGTATGGGCCTGTCGATGTTTGTTTTAATGAGTCCAAAGACAGAAAACTCAAAGGTTTTTCATGATTATAGAGTCTGGAAAAACACTTAAAAGAGAACTCTCCCAGTTCCTTTTTCATGTAGTAGTCTGATGAGACCGAAAAAGAGATAAACTATCGCTCGAAAGATTCTTTCTTCAAATACTTTAACCAGCGTGAAGAGAACAAGGTCACTCGGTATAATTTTCATGTTTAGAGAGCCTGAAAAGAACTTAAATATGACTCCAATGTTGTCCTTTTTCGTAATGTTAGTATCGCGAGGCCGAAAAAGAGATAAACTATCACTCGAAAGACACCCTTTTAAATAGTTTAACGAGTGGGAAAGAACGCAAGATCACTCGGCTAGTTTCATGTTTAGAGAGTCTGAAAAGAGCTTAAAGGAGACTCCAGGGGGTTCCTTTTTCGTGTATCCATACAGGTCCGAAAAAGAGATAAAAGTCTACCCCGATGCATTCTCATGTATTTATGAGCATGAAAAAGAACAAAGACTAAGCGCGGTATGCCCCCATCTTGAAATCTAGTGGCTTAACGCCAGAATGATCAACAAAGGCTGGAGACATGCCCTCCAAGCTTCGATTCATTCATCGAAGGATAAGGGTGGATGAAGAGAAGGTTCAAGAGAGGTGATTGTTTCATTTTTTAACGAGCTTGACACAGGAAAAGAACTATGCTGAAGGCCTCTGTTTCATTTTTTAACGAGTTTGCCATAGAGAAGAGAAACTATGCTCGTGGTTGCGTCCGGATCATGACTTCTGAGAGGATAATGCTCTGGAAGGGTACCATGTCAAGGGACAAAACTCGGTCATGGCCTCCAAGAGATCTTCATTGGATGGAAGAGAATCACTCTGGATGGAACACATGTCGAGGGTCGTGACAGGGGTAAAGAGACGAGGCTCCAATAACCCTATCGAAGAGATCACCATGTCAACTACCAGATACAAATCATCAGAAGTTGAGGTCATGAGAGACAATGCCACATAATTGACATGCGGCGGGGGTGATACTGTCTGCATATAGGAACCACTTAGGGAGGTAACCCAGTCGGGGCCGATGAATGAAAGTTGATCAATAGTCACAATTCTTCCATCGTGAGGGAAATATATCACATGGAAAAGGGTGGATACAAGAGCTTTCATAGCATAGACATAATCCCGCCGAAGGAGTAAAGTGAAATCCAAGGGGTCTCGGACTACCATGACATCGATAAAGACAGTTTTCCCTCCCAAAGTTACAGGAAACTGAGGAAGGATCCCTAAAGGTTGACTAGTTCTTCTGTTAAAAGCTAATAGATTCTGTGTAACTAGTGCAAGCTGCGGACAACCCAAAGCGTACCAAGCAACATATGAAAAAATACTAATGGACGCACCTTCATCTATCAGTGTTTGAGGAACGTCCCGACCATGAAACTATACTGTAATCTGGAAAGGAATGTGAGAGGGAAGACGAGGTCCAATTAGAACACCCCAATCAAAAAGGATGGCCTCATTACTTGGAGGGGGCTTCGCAGAAGGAGGAATGCCCCCCGGTATGGTAGAGTTTGTATTAATGAGAAAAACATGGGCAGTATTGGGTTTACTCTCTAGAAGGAGAGTAGGATCGACCAATGATTGGATCGGTTCAACCAATGGTGGACTTGGATATACCACTTTTTCACTCTTCAGAGGAAGAGTGGGACTGACCAAGGAAGGGACTGGATCAGTCACTTTGAAATTCCTCAATGGAGGAATGGGATCAACCGATGGCGAAACTGGATTAACCACTTTGGCACTCTTCAGAGGAAGAGTGGGACTAACCGAGGGAGGGACTGGATCAGCCACTTTAGCACTCGTCAAAGGAGGAGCGGGATCGATTGATGACAGAACCGAATCGACCACTTGAGTTTCATTCTCCAAGGGAAGAATGGGGTCGACGGGTGGAAACAGATCGACCGCTTTGGTGTCACTCTCTAACGGGAGAGTGGGATCGATTGAGGATGAAAATAGATTGACCACTTTGGTGTCACTCTTTTGATGAAGAGCGGGGATGATCGATGACAAAACTGGATCAGCTACTTGTGTTCATGGTTCAATCGAGGAGGAAACTAGATTGACCACCTGATCAACCAGACTGACCGGGGATGGAACCGGATTAACCAGTCCATCAACTAACGATGGGTCGAAGGAAAGATTACGATAACCTTTTGGAAGTTTAAGTTTTTCCAAAAGAGAAGAAGCCTCGTCCAGACGAGGACAAAGGTGAGAGTAATGATCACCTTTACATAACATACAAGGGAACTTGATAGTTTTCTTCTTCTTACCAACCTGAACATCACTAGTTGACGGGGTATCATCAACATGACTGACAGAGGCCAATGACGTGGAGGACCACATTTCTAAGACCTGGGTAAGACCGGGGCAATCCCTCAGAAAGTGGTCCCTTACAAAGGCTGCAAGGGAATTTGGGTTTTGGATTCTTCATTTTAATCTTGTTGACCTCATCAACACTCCTAGTACTATTAACAGTAACTGGTTTCTTATAGCCAACATTTGATGTTGTTGAGGCCTTTGTCCTTTCCGGGTTCTTTTTCTTCTTCTCCTTCCATTTCTCCTTCTTTGCCTATCTGTTACACATACAAAATACTCACTTTGATAGTGTCACAAAAGGCTTATGAAATCTAAGGAGCAGTAGGAGGACGTCAACATGAAGTTAATGTAGAGCTTGAAAATAATAGAAAAGAAATTGGATAAGGAGAGTGGCTCAAGCAAATCAAGAAGTCACAATTCTCCTGATGAGAAAAGAAGAACAATAAGTGTTAGTAGGCATCACCATCACTCTTGAGGCATTCCAATAAGAGAGCACACGACATCTCAAGTCCATCCTCTATTAGGAAGCATACGAGGTATGGGGTGGATGAACTATGAGGAGAAATGAACAAAATCAAGCCTCCTACATTTGATGGTGAGCAAAAGAAGGATGAATATGTGGAGACATGGCTACTTGTGTTGGCCCTCGACCAAGTTTTGAGGAACCCTTGGTAAGATTTGGCCCACTTTTGGACTTCGACACATTGGTCGAGGAAGGAGCGCCTAGGCGGAGCTGAGATCGCGGATCTCACCCATTTTTGCGGGCTATGTGGACCTAGTAAAAGGGTTTTCTAGGGTTTTTGTAATGGGTTTATGGGATGTCGACCCATGGGGTTTAACCATGATTAGGCCTTATTGTAAGGGTTTGTAAAAGTACAAATAAAGAAGAATGTATGATAGAAGTAGAAGTGTGGAGAGCTAGCTGGCTAAGTGCAAGTAGTTCAAGTGGATTTGTGCAAGGGAATCTATGTGTGTTAAGGTTGTGTGATTGATACAGAGTTGGCTTTGTTCCTTGACCTAGTTTTGGAAGGAGGATCTGGTGCTCAATGCGCAGATATCCTGTCCGGTGCGAAGCTCGACTTTGTGGCTTAGTGCACAAGAGTAACTGAATGTAAGAGATTGATGAGTAATAAAGAGGAGAAAAAATTGGTGGACGTAGCCCCACACTGGGGTGAACCACATATATTTGGTATCTTGTGGTTTGCTTTGTGCTATGTTATTTATGTTATGAATCTGCTTAGTGCTTTGGTTATAATGTTTAATAGATAGATCTCTAGTTGCTTAAGTGATTTTCTTATTTTAAAATGCTAGATCGATTCACAATGCTAAGTGCTAAGTGGTTGAAGTGCATAATATTTGTTGTTACTATGCTAGATCTATCCTTCGGTATGTTATGTGATGTTAATAAGGTTAATGAACTAACGCATGTTATCTGCTAAGAGTTAATATGATACTTTGTGAAGTGTTATTATCACAAATCTGTGTCCCATCCTGGTTACAAACACCTGCATCCTATAAACCCCCTTGCTTGTACCTCGGGTGAGACTTCACTTGCTTTGCAGGTGTTGCCAAAAGGGCCGGTAGTCAGGGTTTGGTTGGTGCGATGTTAAGCATTGAACCCTGGGTCTTCCCCTGTGCCAACAAATGGTTCCGTTGCTGGGACTTGAAACTGTGATTGCTGGGAACTGAAGTAAAGAAAAAGAGAATCTTTGTGCGTAGATTTGTTGCTGAAGAGCGTAGTAATCTACTTGACTTGTGAAGATTTGTGATAAAAACGAAATCCGATATGAAGAAAATAGGTAAGATCCTAAAAAAGGTAAATCATTGTGCTTTGACAAGAGTAATATAGGTGAAAATTTTTGTTTTGAAAGCATGAACTTAAGTATGTTTAATAGATTCTGTCCTAGTCTGAAGGCTAGGGCGTAGTTGAAAGAAAGGGCTGATTTGAGTAAATCTAACGGAAATGAAGAAATATATGTTATTCCTATGCATATAAAGAATTTTTGGACTAATAAGTGGATGCATGAACCTAGAATAGTTTTTTGCAGATTGTAGGTCCATCACTATGATACTAGTGCGTAGTACAGAAGTGGTTGGGGAACATTTAAAAGAAAAAGAGGATTAACTTTGTGTTATAACTGTAGAAGACCGGGACATCTTGCTAAGGAATGCCCTGGCGCGGGTCCTATTTGTGTTTGTTGTAAGATTGTTGGTCATGAGGTTGAGGATTGTCCAAGGATGATTGCTAAAGTTGAACGAATGGACATGAGACAAGAAAACTATGAATAAATTCAAGAGACTAAGGGCATGTTAGAGATTCATAAAGAGAAAGAATCAGAGAAAGTTCAGACTACGTTATTACTGTTGAAATAAATGATATATGTTCACAAAGATGTCAGTTTACCAGAGATCTTGAAAGTAAAACAATGCATAACTGTGAGAATAGAAGACCTCGACATAGATTGTGTCTTGGATGAGGAGACACAAGTGAATATTATGACAAAAGACATTTGGGAAATTTTTGGAAAGCCTACTATGGTACCTTCATTGGGAAGGATATGATTTTTTAAAGGTAAGATGATAACTATATGTGGAAGAGTTACTAATGTACCTATTATTGTTGAGGGAACATCAACTGAAGAAGAATTTGAAGTCATTCAGTTTGTTGAGGACATCGCCCCTTTCCCACTTTTTCTAGGTAAGACTTGGATTGAGAAGGATCAGATCATAAGGAAAGCAGAGGAAGAAGATACAGAAAAGAAAAAGCAAGAACTAAGGGATTTCATAGCTAGAAAAATAGATCGACTAATAGAAGAATGAGAGGATAAGTCGAAGCAACAAAGCAAAGTATCAACGCAGAAATGACAGAAGGCAAGAGAATTAGCTGTCAAGGTCAAAAGAATGCAAGAAGGATTGAAGAACCTGTTTATGCAAGAAATAAGTATATCCACCCAGGAAATATTAAGAAAAGGGATATTAATTTCAGACCCTTTGAAGGCACCTCAATAGTGCGAAGCCACTGCACTAGGGGAAGATAAGAATAAGAATGGAAAGAGGATTCCAGAAATAGTTAGAGAGACTCAGATCATAGGGAAGAAGGCATGGAAGCTCGATAAAAATAAAGCTAAGTTGGAAAAGCTACAAGAAGCTACAAAGACCAGATGGAAGACTTCACAGATGGAAACCTCGCAGGAGGCATGCTCATAGAATTTCAACCTCGCTGGAACAACAAGACCGCGCAGAATGGGACTTCTCCCTAGCGAAGTTATATGACCGTTGGAGGCACCTCGACCATTAGAATGATGCTCAAGAATGGCTAGAAAACACATTTATGGCCCAATGGACCGCTTTTGGGACATTGAGACCATGCCATAACAGACATATTCACATTGATGGAAGCATTCCTAGCCATTGGAAGATTCCGTTACGATGCCTCGCTTATTTAACTCGTTGGACACTGTGTCGGGACCACTTTTTACTACCCGTGATTAACTGATCCAAGAAGAGAATTGTCCATGTGTCGAGCTGTGTTATTTGAAACTAGACCTCACTTGTACGTTTGTCTACCCCGACCTGTCTATTTAAAAGCTAGAATGTTGGGCGAACCTAGTGAATTAGAGAAGTCTGTTGAGGAAGTCCTTAAGAATCTAATGGACGATAGACTGATATCTAAAGGTGTCTAGGTGTCATCGACTAGGGGACTGTAGGCTTCCCCTTCGATTGGACATCGCTCTAACCATGTTAACCCCGGAACTGAACAACAAAGTAAGCACTGTGGTGATCTGGTTAATGAGAAGCAGATACTGTCAATCCTACCAGAGTACATTCCACCTTTGGCTGGCACCATTAACCATGACAACATCCTCCGAGATTATGAGTACACCATGTTCACCGTGTACATTCCGAAAGGAATATGTGTAGTCAAGAGTCAGTTAGGGAAGATCCTGCTACTGAATAAAATCGACTTCAATTTAGGAGACAGGAAGAACTACGCCATGTTGGTGCCCCACCGCTATCTCACAAAAATAACTGGAAATAAGCCTTGCCTTGTCTCACAGCCATGGATTAAGGAGTTGGTGTAGTCCACCATGCTGAAAGTAATGAAGATTCTCCATTTTGGTTGCCACCAGGAGGTTAACGCTTGCGTTAAAATTGTCATGTCGTGCTATCATGGCGGATACCTGTGGCTCAACCGAAGGATTACTATGGATCTAGAACTGATCCACCGGATCACAGGCTTAAGCATGAAGGGTCCTGACCCTCAACAGTTTTATCCAGGGAAGGCCTCAAACTGTTCCTTGACACAACGCATCAAGGAAGCTTACACAGAAGTAGAGAAAGGAAAGGGAGGTTACAAGGTAGCCTCTATATAGGATGGCATAGTGTGGCTCGCTTGCCAACTCATAGCTGACAAGATCGTAAGGAAGAAACGCCCCACACAGGTCATCGGGTTCGTGGTGTACCTTGCAGGAAAATGTGTGGAGGGCATGCAGATGAACTAGGTGAACTACCTCATCAATGAGCTGGAGAAGTATTACCGTGAAGCCTATGATTTGGGGTATGAATTCCATTACAACTAGCTGATCATTTTGATTGCATTTGTTGCTTGGAAAATGCCTGAAAGAGCCACCTTTCTAGAGATCAAAATATCGGAGCCGTTGGCCACTAGATTTTCCACCCTGTGGTACACCAACAACATGACGAAGCAGTGGTAGTCCAATGTCATGTTTCATACATACTATCAAGAACTGAAGGTTTCCATCGAGTCATTTCCATGCATGAAAATTCACACCTTGCACCGGTATAGACCAATAGCAAAGTTCCATGCAGATCCACATTTAATTTACATCATTGCGCATAGAGATGAGAATGAGGAAGAGTTACAGTCATACTACAAGATGACGGATGACGAAATGGAGAATATTACAAAGGAATGGCCAGAGGAGTTTCTTGTACCTGTCGTTGATGCAAAATTATCCGACACAAAGACCATAGAAAGCCCCATAGTTACACAGGTTGAGCATGTTAGAAAATCTAGTGGGACGAATAAGAATAAAAAACATGAGGAAGTCCAGGATATAGAGACTAATGAAGAGGACAATGCTTCTGAAGATAACGGATCTGTCTTGCTCGGAGGAGGAGAATAAGACGAAGCAAAAGGACAAGGAGGAAGAGATGAAGGAGAATAAGGGCAAGAAGGAGGCGAAGCTACCAACCCTCCACTTGAGGATCCCCCTGTTGGTACAGTAACACCGCATAAGAGCAATGTTTCTCCCAATAAACCCTCAGCAAGGAAGAATATGCACACTAATAAGCCCTGGTTAGAGGCCATGCTCACTGAGGACGACCTCAGTCTAGTCCGCAGATCTATGGAGGACACTTCTGAGGACATCTTGCAGATATATGGAGAGAAGCAGGAGGAGATATATGGAAGGATCGAGAAGAAATTGAAGGAATTACAACAAGTTGTTCATTTGGACCACGCAGTACCTACTGCGCCTTCCTCGTCACAGACTGCAGAATTGGGAGATGAGCCAGCCCAATTGAGAAGACTTGTGAATGCAACAAAATCCCGGTTCTAGAGAGTATAGGAAGAGAAGGAGAAGGCTACATAATCCTTGAAAAGGGAGAAAGATGAAGTCTTAACCCAACTACGAGAAACGCATGACAGTGTAGCTACTCATGAAAGTGACAAAGAAGAGCTTCAA
Source organism: Picea engelmannii (assembly GCA_009831015.1). NCBI lineage: Eukaryota > Viridiplantae > Streptophyta > Pinopsida > Pinales > Pinaceae > Picea > Picea engelmannii. The sequence continues at coordinate 46,738 of ML822193.1, read as the reverse complement.
GTGAAGCATCAAGAGGAAAATGCCTAGCTACAGAAGGACAAAGAGAAACTGCTAGCAGAGAAGGCTATGGTCAAAGAAGCAATGGATAAAGCATATTGATCTGTGCCAAGCTTGGCACATGAAGCATAAGAGCCAGTCGAAGCTCAAATGGTAAAGCTCACTGAGACCCTCCAATAGCTTTAAGCCAATATAATAGAATTGGAGGCCAAAATAGTATCGAGCACCCTGTAGGAGGTGCGCGATAAGAGGGAGGAGACCGCAAAGAACACACTAGTATGGATAAGAGTCCTTGCCTTAGAATGGAAACAAATGAGGGATATAAGCGCACAGACATATGAATGCCTCACCGAGGATCCAGAACTAAGGAAGATGGAAGCACTGTTATAGGAGGTGCAACAACATGCATTTTCCATGCAGGCACAGATGAAGTTGCTCACCGTAGTAGAAATAATGAAGAGATCCCAGGAGCAACACACAATATGTAATGATCCCAAGCCAATTTTTTCTCTTGGATCATTAACTACCACTGATTTGTTGTTGTGCAGGTGTTTATTGAGTTATCCAGTTATTCAGTGCATTCATACAAGATTCATTCAACACATGAAGATCACATTACATTCAATATATAAAAGCACAAGCAAGATATGACCTTTTATTATGAGAAATATGGAACCAATACAATAGATAGCCGATCTAGAATAATCATCATATGGCTTGGAAGACAATAGATATGAGTTGCTACAAAATGCTCCACCGATACAAAATAATCCTCCAAAGGCTAGATAAGAAATGAAGATCACTACAAACTATCAAACCCTCCAGCTGAAGAATGCCATGCTCCCATAAAAGACTGAAACCCTCAATAAATTGTTCCCACTGAAGGAAGACTCCAAATGAGTCCAAACTCGGCAAGGTGATAGATCGGAATGATGGGATTCCCTTCCTAAAAATTCAAGTTGAACGTCTTAGGAAAACTCCTCCAATTTCTGAACCTTCTGCTGAAGTTGCGCCCTCCTTGATGCCTAAAACCCTAGGTGATTTGACCCTGACAAGGAAAGCCTCCAAATTCCCTGAAACTCCCCAAGAATGTAGATCGGGCTATGTGAACCCCGTAGGAGAAGTTCTAGACTTCGATTCTAAGTGTATCCCTCTAGATATGGGTTTTACTGAATCACATGACACCCCCTTTGCCTCCTAGACATCCTAATCTGTAGATAAATATATGATGATGCTAACCCTCTAGAAAAGCCCTCAAACTGATGGTCTTTCCCCTGCAAACAAAACCCAAGTGTCGGAATGGCCCTAGGACCTCTGGATAATCTGGATCGAACCTCCCTCTAGATGATGGTGTGCCCTTGCTGGAATCACAAGAATAGTACGACCTGCTGACTTTTGAAGTGCTATATGGAGATGGGCTGAGAGTAAAATGGTGTGGAGGAGTCTTTCATCCCCAAGACCAAGTTGTGGAACAAGGTGATTCGATATTTCACCACTGGGTTTCTCACAAGGGTTTGTACAGCAAAACCCCCAAACTGAATGCTCAAAAGCAATAGAAAACACTAAACCAAAACCAGAATGCCTAACAAGTGCACCCCAACCTCTTACTTATACTTTTCCTTCTAATTCTCTGTTGAGTTATGTTAACTCCCAGGGTTAACTTCTATTCTTCTGTTGAGTTATCTTTTACTCCTTTTTACTTATTTCTTTCTCAAGTCAACTTAAAAATATAAATTTTAGTCTAGTTGACCTTTCCCCTCAGTGTGAGACTATGGCCTAGTTGGGACACCTAGACCACTACGTCTTCCAGACCTCTTCTTCAAGAGGTGGGGGACATTACAGTCTCCCTTGCTTGAAATTTATTGTCCTCAAGCAATCCCAAACCTGCTTCTCGTACCATCTGTTCATTCTCCCATGTGGAATCCTCAATGGGCAAGTCCTTCCACCTGATCAGATACTCCTTAATTCTTCTCTTCCAGATCTTCTTTTCTCGAACCCCCAATACCTCTTTCGGAATCAACACCAGTTTCCCTTCTTCATCCATGGGAGGTAGTATCTCAATGGGGTGGATGTGTTGGCCGATAGCTTTCTTCAGGCAGGATACATGGAAGACATTGTGTATTCGGTTGCCTGGTGGAAGCTCTAACTCATAAGCCATGAACCCTATCTTTCTGCTGATTTTGTAAGGCCCAAAGAAACGTGGCTGTAGTTTTTCTGCTCCACTTCTTTTAATTGAAGCCTGCCGGTAGGGTTGGAGCCTTAACTAAACCAAGTCACCAACCTCAAAAGTGAACTCCACTCTGTGTTTGTCCACCTGGACCTTCTGCTGGTTCTTTGCCCTCTATAAATGATCCTTCAACTCTCGGAGAATGTCTTGACTCTGTTATACCCAATCCTGCACAATTGGTGCCCTGCTGTCCCCAAAGGAAATCTCCACAAAGGAAAGGGGATCAATAGCTATATAAATCTCTGAATGGTGTCATACCTATGGATACATGATGGGTGGTATTGTAGAAATACTCTCCCAAGTGCAACCATCTGACCCATGCTTTCTGTTGTCCGGCTACGTAATTTCTGAGGTAGCCTTCCACCCACTTGTGACTATTTCAGTCTGACCGTACGTCTGAGGGTGATAGCTGGTACTAGGGGTCAATGATGTACCCAATAATATAAACAACTCTTTCCAAAACGTACTCATGAATTTGTTGTCCCTATCACTGATAATGGTCTTGGGTAGGCCGTGTAACCTGAACACCTCTCTGAAAAATAATTCGGCCACCTGTGCTGCGCTGAAGTCTGTGGCTATGGAAAAGAAGTGTGCAAACTTTGTCAATCTGTCTACTTCTACAAAAATGCAAATCGTCCCCCTCTTCTCTGGGAAAACTAGTGATGAAATCCATGGATATACTTTCCCACTTATGCTCTGGAATGGGCAGGGGATGCAACAGTCCTGCAGGGTGCGTGTGCTCATCCTTGTTTTCTTGGCATGTAGTGCACTCTTTGACATGCTTAATCACATCTTCCTTGAGGCCCTTCCATGCAAACCTCTCTCTCACCTGTCTATACATCTTACCAATGCCCTGATGTCCTGCTACTGGTGAGTTATGACATGCATGCAGTATCTTGGCTTTGAGAGCTGATCCATGAACTAAGAAAATTCGAACTTTGTAATAAATGAGGTCCTTCATGAATATGAAGTTGTCATCCTGTATTTTTCTATCCAAAAGTTGACAAGTTAACTGATCCTTTGCATACTCCACTATCAAGTGATCCTTCCAGTCAACTGACATACCAGACATGGCAAAAATGGATGGCCTCCTGGATAATGCATCGACTACTGCGTTGTTCTTCCCTTTGACAAATTCAATGTCAAAGTCGTAGGCCTGTATTTTTCTTACCCATTTTTGTTGTCTTTCATTCAAATCCTTTTGCTCCAATAGATATTTAAGACTGTTATGGTTTGATTTGACCAAAAAACTTGCACCTACCAAATATTTCCTGAATTTGGCTAGTGCATGCATGATAGCCAACATTTCTTTGTCATAAATGCTGTAAAGTAGTTCATGACCCCTGAGTTTCTAGATTTCATAGGCAAGGGGGTGCCTATTCTTCATCAACACGACCCCTATACCTTCCCATGAGGCATCACACTCCAAGGTGAAGGGTATGCCGAAATCTGGAAGAGATAGAACTGGGCAGGTGCTCATGACCTCTTTCATTCTTTCCATCATGGCTTGGGCCTCTTCATTCCATTTGAAGGACCCTTTTTTGGTTAGGTCAGTCAAGGCTGTGCACAGTTGATAAAACCCTTTAACAAATTTCCTGTAGTATGTGCATAGGCCCAGGAATCCCCTTAGTTCTGTGAGTGTCTTCAGAGTAGGCCATTCCCTAATGGTTGTTATTTTCTCCTAGTGTACCTGTACCCCTTTTCCCCCTATGATGTGTCCCAAGTAGAGCACCTTTGTCATCCCAAACTCACACTTGGATTCCTGGGCGTATAGTGACTGTTCTTCCATGATGGACATGATTTGGTCCACATGTCGGAGGTGTTCCTCCCATGTCTTGTTGTAAATGAGAAAGTCATCAAAGAATACTAACAAGTGTTTTCTCAGCTGTTTGTTGAACACATGGTTCATGCAAGATTGAAATGTGGCGGAGGCATTGGTTAGCCCAAAGGGCATTACCAAAAACTCGTAATGGCCATAGTGACACCTAAAGGCTATTTTCGAGATGTCCTCCTCCCTCATCTTGATTTGATGGTAGCTCGAACGAAGGTCAATTTTTGTGAAATAGATAGCTCCATGCAGCTCATCTAACAACTCATCAATCCTGGGTATAGGGTACCTGTTTTTATCATCTTTTTGTTCAAGGCCCGGAATTCAATGCACATTCTCATCGTTCCATCCTTCTTCTTGACCAAGACTACTGAAGAAGCAAACGAGCTTGAACTCAGCCTGATGTGTCCCATGTCTAGAAGCTCTTTGATGGCCTTCTCTATCTTGTCTTTATACTTCTTGGGATGCCTATAGGGTGTGGTGATAACTGGTTTATCCCTTGCTTCTAGCTCAATGATGTGCTCAAACCCCCTGTCTAGTGGCACACTTGGAGGAATCAGTCCAAACACCTTATGGTTTCTGTCAAGAATCTTTTTAATCTCCAGGGTGTAGTGCACTTTCCCCTTCTCATCCACACGTTTTGAGACCTTACATTCTGTTGAGTACACAATTTTTTCCCTTCTGAAGATGGCTTCCATCCTCTTGGCCATGACCACTCTGGCAGAGTTACCTGTCATGCCTCTGAGGACAACCTTCCATCCTCCTTCCTCTACAAAGGACATTTCCATGGTCTTGTAGTTGGTGGTGATAGGCCCTAAAGTGCTGAGCCATTGCACCCCTAGGATGATGTTGGTGTTTGGAAGATCCATCACATAGACATCCTGCACTAGCTCATGCCTTCCCAAGGTGAGCCTCATACCTGGGATGTATCTGTCACAGGGAATAGTACTACCGCCTGCTAGCTCCACTTTGAATCCTTCAAACTCTATTGTAGGTATGTGCCTCCTCTTTAGTAATGCTGCATCAATGAAATTGTGGGAAGCTCCTACATCAATCAGAAATGAAACTCTCTGTCCCTGCAAGACCCCTCTCATCATGAAGGTGTTGAATTTGGGTACCCCACTGATAGATGCCAAGGTGTCCTTCTCTCCAGCCGCACTGTCTAATTTTGGAACTTCCTCTTATGCTGTCTCTGAAGTTTCGACCTCAATGTTCTATATCTGACCATACTTCCTCCTCTTCATTGTCTGAGGTAACCTCTATATAGTGTACTTGGCCACGTCCAATGCACTTATGTGATGGATTCCACGGTTCCTTGCAAGTGAAGCAGAGTTGCTTCCTCCTCAGTTCCCTCTTGGTGTTTTCATCTATCCTGCCACGACCCCTATCAAAACCTTTAGGGTCACGTCCTCTCTAATTCATTGGAGGTCTTTGGTCTCTTCCTCCACTGTTAAGAGGTGGCCTGGGTATGAATTTAGCCTTAGCAGCTGGACCCAAGTCCCTCGTCTTCCAAATGGCCTCCTGTAGGTTGTTGGGATTGAAGGCCTTTACCCAACCCTTCAAGGGTTCCATCAACCCTTCTGTGAAAAGCATCATGAGCCTGGTTGGGGACATATCTTGTACCATAACTGCCAACCTCTGAAATTCATCAATATATACTTCAACCGTACCTGTCTGCTTGAGTTGGGTGAGCTCCAGAAAATGCAGCTCCGGATCTCCTTGATCAAATCTATCAATGAGCCTCTAAGTGAATTCTGTATAGGACACAATTTGATTGTGGCCGAGTGTGGTGAGTCCGTGATACCACCAGTCATGAGCCTTTCCATCCAAGTACATAGTGGAAAACTTGATGGCCTCCATCTCCCTCATGGGGTTGAGCTATAATTAGGTATCCAACTTTTGTACCCAAGACTGTGCTGTCATCTTGGCCGTACCATCAAAGTATGGAATCTCTATCTTCCCTGCTCTACATTCAAACTCAAAACTGCCCTTGTGGTTCATCCTAGGTTGATTTCTGAACCTGAGTTGGAAATACTGATCTAAGGACATCTGTCTTTGGACCCTCATATCCAAACTATAGTACTCCTTGGTACTCCTTGCCAGTTGTTCCACAAAGTCTTCAACCTGTTCCTGTTGCCCTTGCCCATCTGTGAATGTGGGCATGTAAGGTCTGGGGTTAGCTCTACTACCTGAATGTCGACCAAGATGTTCATCAATGAACGTAGGTATGTATCGCCTCTGATTGACCCTGCTACCCATCTGACTCTGTGCCGTGTCTCTTTCCAGACTTCCTTTGGATATGGGTCCTTTCTCTGGATTATATCTGATCTCCCCATGGGCTCCATCGGATCCACCAACCTCCTTATTCCCATACGTATTAGGGTTCTTTCCTTGATGGGTCACTTGCATCAGAAGTTCATTTAGCTTGGATTGATTCTTGTTCATTATCTGTAGGTTCTCGTCAACCCTCTTCAAAGTTTAAGAGAGTTCAACCTGTCCCCTCCTAGTGGTTTCATGGTACTCGCCCAAGTGTTGGAACAATGTGCGTTCCGTACGATTGACGAATTGCTGGAACATGTCAAACTCGGCTGCTATGAGAGATAAGCCTAGAGGCTCATGGTCATTCCCTGACCCTTCCATTTTGGCCTCTGTTTCACTGCTTGGTTTCTTCCTTCGACCCATAAAAATACCACTGTACCTCTGCATGCGCTGATCCTTCCACAGGTTTGGAGGATCGAAGCTCTGATACCACTGTAATGATCCCAAGATAAATTTTTTGCATGGATCACTAACTACCACTGATTTTTTGTTGTGCAGGTGTTTATTGAGTTATCTAGTTATTCAGTGCATTCATACAAGATTCATTCAACACATGAAGATCACATTACATTCAAGATATAAAAGCACAAGAAAGATCTGACCTTTTATTATGAGCAATATGGAACCAATACAATATATATCCGATCTGGAATAATCATCAGATGGCTTGGAAGACAATAGATATGAGCTGCTACAAAATGATCTGCCGATACAAAATAAGCCTCCAAAGGCTGGATAAGAAATGAAGATCACTACAAACTGTCAAACCCTCTAGCTGAAGAATGCCATGCTCCCATAGAATACTGAAACCCTCAATAAATCGTCCCCACTGAAGGAAGACTCCAAATGAGTCCAAAATCGGCAAGGTGATAGATCAGAATGATGGGATTCCCTTCCTGAAAACTCAAGCTGAATGTCCAAGGAAAACTCCTCCAATTTCTAAACCTTCTGCTGAAGTTGTGCCCTCCTTGATGCCTGAAACCCTAGGTGATTCAACCATGACAAGGAAAGCCTCCAAATGCCCTGAAAATCCCCAGGAATGTAGACTGGGCTATGTGAACCCTGTAGGAGAAGTTCTAGACTCCGATTCTAAGTGTAGCCCTCTAGATCTGGGTTTTACTGAATCAAAGGA
>ML822192.1:53925-72621 GCA_009831015.1 Picea engelmannii | reverse complement strand
TCTGCCACATTGCACCAGTAATGTAGTATGACATTTGGCCATTGATGAACAACCTGTTTCCGTCCCTTCTCTCGAGTCGGAAATGATCGCACAGTTCGATAATCTCAGATCTCTCACCACGTGGGTGGCTTGGAAAGGCGGCCGACTCATCATGTAACCCTGGAACCTTGGTCAGTACAACGCAACCCACTTCCTTGAAGACCCGGCCTGAGAAACGTTGCAGTAATGAGTAAGCTGGGAACAAGCGGAAGGGTAGCTTGAAGACCCGGCCTGGGAAACGTTGCAGTAATTTGTAAGCTGGGGACAAGCCGAAGGGTAGCAACGACAACAACCATCCGATTCCGCCTTGTACGAGCCCTCTCCACTGGGATGATCTTCACTGACTTCCATAAGCCAAGGCAGAGTTGCAAGACCAACGAGAAGCTACTCAAAATTTTCGGGACTTCCATTATCAGACTTCCTCTACAAACGATGAACGGCGACCTACTACTCAGTGAGTGCTAATCTGTCTCCTCATCCGCTGCTTCTTATCTTTCATCCTTTTTCTTTACTTCGAAGGCAGGTATTATTTTTCCGCCCTGTTATCTTTTGATTATTCCTTCTTTCTCCTTTGTACTATTATGCATTTTCTTTCTTCTTTGAGAAAGATATGAAGGCATTTTCTCTTTAATAAGCCTTAAATTCAATGTAACAACCAGATTCAAAAGTTTATACCTTACGGCAATCTTCTTCTTTCACTTTGACGGCAAAAGAAAAAAAAGGACTGGACACCACTCAGTAAAACGTGTTCTTCACGCTAATCCTGTCGACACCGGGAATGTATTTCTTCCATTATCAGATTTCCAGTCTGCTCTCGTGATCATATTTTTCTTAGCATTTTCTTTTTCCGGCATCTTCATTCCCGATTACCCGATTCTTTTTCTTTCTTTTTCTTGGCATTTTCCTTTTTCCGGCATCATCTTTCTCGATTATTCTTTCTTTCTTTTTTGTGCAATTATGCATTCCTTACTTTTACGGACAATCGTGCCTTTTCTTTATTTTGGTGTCATCTTCTTTTGCTTTTAATTTAAGGTCCACCATGTCTCATATTTTAATAAGCTTTCAATTTAATGTTACAAGTTAGATAATTGTGATAGAGATAAAGTTGTATACCTTACCTCGATCTTCTTTCACTTTGACTCAGTAAGCACCACGTGGAAAAACTCATTATTATTACTCTTTGTATAATCAGAGCATCCCGGGTTTGACAACGTTGAATTTATGCTTTCAAAAATTCAATTTAAAGAATTTAATTGAGTGATTTCATCAGATTTAGATTTATATGATTGAATTTCACTTTAAAAAAATATTAAAACAGAGTGTTAAGTCAGTATCTAATGCATATTTCAAATAATATAATGATTTATTAAAAATAATAATAAATTACAATATTTAAATGAAGTAGGCTAAACTTTCTAAGAAATAAAAGTTTTTGTGCTACATTTACTCAAATTAGAGTTCAAGCTAAAAAAAACTATTTAGTAGAATAGTTAGACGACACTTATTTAAATATTCAAAATATTTAAATTATGTTATAATCATGTGTATTATGGAAAAACTTTATTAAAAAACATAAATGTGTGGGTTGTAGTTATGAAGTGATCCTATATATTTATATTTAATATTTATTTAATAAAATATTATATTTAATATAAATTTAAATTTTACAAAATCTATTTAATAAAATATTTTATTTATTTTATATTAATATATTTTATTTTATTTTCTTCGAAAAAATGTAATTTTATTCATTCAGAGAGACAAAATTACACTTTGTAGGTGTTGTTTGAGCACATTTAGTAGAGTAGAGAAAGTAAGAGGGTTTTTAATCAAAAAGAATCAATGTGTTGATAGGTGAGCTATCCAAGTTCTTTATGAACTGATGCTAGTCTAACATAGCCTGCTACACGTAGTTTACATGATCATGTACATAGCTAAGAATTTATTTATACATATACAATGTATAGACCAAATTGGTTCCCAAAAATATACAAGAAAAAGTAAAACTAGAGTATTATGGAGCAGGAGCTTGAGTTGGTTCTTCAATGAAGGGTCAGTGATAGAAATTCTGAATTGTGTCCCCGATTGATTCAAAAAAGTGCCATTGACCATAGGAAATATGGAGCCCTTATTTTGATAATGCATCTGCTATTGTGTTCCTATCCATGTAAACATGTAGTATAGAAAAGGAGTCAAAAGATGCCAACAATGTAGAAATCTCCCTCAAAATAGGCTGCAGAAAAATATTGTGGTAGCACTGTGTTTTCTTAACCCAGTTTATGACATTCATAGAATCACCAAAGAGTTGTATGGAAAGTAATCCTTGTTCATTTGTTGTTTTGAGTAGTAGGAGAAGTGCCATGAGTTTTGCATAATTGTTTGTGCCTTTTCCTAGTCCCATTTTTATTTTGAAAAAATGTGAGTCGAAATATGAAGGATTCCCCCCCCCGCCCCCTCCTTTAATATATTTTATTTTATTATCTATTTATATTTAATATTTATTTAACAAATTTTTTTTTCCATTGGAAAAAATCTATATATTCAAAAATAATATATATGTTTGTGTCTCGAAAAGGGGTGGGAATGCATGTAACAACATGCAATCCTTTCTTTAACTTCTATCTGCTCGTTGCTAATCATATTCTTTAGAAATGTAACATACCCTGCCAACCACAGGTCGGGGTATATATGCTACCCGCAAGCCCACCCTTGGACTTCTTTCTCATATCGATACCTTCTTTATTTATTAAACATGCATAAGATAAGAGAATTAACGACATGCACAGTAATATCCAGCAAGCATGCATGTTCTAAAGATTCAATTAACGATAATTAAATATACAGTGGAAAAACATTCATACACAGATAATAATATCACAACGGAGAGAACTTATCTTTATGAAAGATGACACCAACTGGCTGCAGACCAAGGACGTTCCACCCAACCGTAGACACTACTACTCCAAAAATCAACAACAACATCACCCCCGAGCCAAGACTATGAATCCACAAGGACGGTTCCAGAGTGAACTTGGCTTCCCAAACCAGTCAGCTCTCAATCTTTCACAGGCTTCCCAACACTCACAGCAATCCAAGTACCCAGCTCTCTTCTACCCAGCTTGCACCACCCAAGAGAACGAACCTCCACCTTTCTCTGCCACGCAGTCCCTCATGCATTCCTTCTCCTTATTCAGGCATCCAGCGCAACTAGTCCAGAATCTCAATGCTGGAACGTTCATGAGTCACAGCTGTGAGCCATGTTAGACACAGGCCACTGCATCTCAGACATGCAGGCCTCAAGGCATGACTGGATCACACCAGCGACCACTACAACCAACTATCCTGTGGCTAATTCTTTCGTAGTTCGGTCCCCCTTCTTGAGACCAATACACAGGTGAGGATGGATGGAGGAGGTAGGTAAGTGCATGGGAGTGCGTGAGGGTAAGAATGAGGTAACACAAAGGTGATGGAGCGAACAATACAATGACCAACCCCACAATTGGACCAGGGGTGGGTTTAAGTATGTTTGTGGGGAGATCAAGAACCTCCTGGCCTCCCCAAGAAGCTCACATAACTGATTCCCCCCTTTAGGAAAAAAGGTAATTAACATAGGAATAAACATTTAGCCTCTCAATCCCCCTCTTTTGTGGAATCATAGCCCCCTATAACTCTAGTCCTTGTTCGTCTAGTAGCCAGCAATGTGTTTATTATTAATAATGATCAAAGCATTACATTTCTTGGGCATACTGGCCCTTTAAATAATTGTTTGGGCACTCAGGCCTCTCAACATTGTAACAATACATTATTTAAAATGTGGGTTCACAACTTGGAGTGTTACATCCCCTCCCCCTTATTTTGGCATTGTCCTTAGTGCATATACAAAATAGAGATCAAAATTTCAAATTTATTCAAAAAGTTGCAGGTACTCTGCCCACATGGAATCTTCATGCTCCCAGGCAGCATCTTCAGTACTGTAGCAGGTCCACTGAACTTTTACCAGCTCTATAAATCGATTCTGGATCATTTTTACCTTTCTTTCCAATACCCGTGTTGGTTGAACCTGAAAGTCTCCCTCCGTCTCTACCTGAATCAGATGCCAATCAATAACATGGTGAGGATCATGTACATATTTCTTTAGTAAAGATACAGGAAATACATTATGCACATTTGTGGAAGCAGGTAATGCAAGCATGTATGTAGCTGGTCCTATTCTGTCCAATATTTCAAATGGACCATAGAATCTGGCTGCCAGTTTTGTATAACTACCCAATTTCAAAGAGATTTTATTGGGATTCACTTTCAAAAGTACATGCTCCCCTACTTTAAATTCTCTAGGTGTCATGTTCTTGTCTGCATAAACTTTCTGTCTATCTTGAGTTGCCTTTAAATTCTACTTAATCTTGACCACTTGGTCTTCCATGTCCTTGAGCAACTATGGAACAAGTACCACTCTATCTGTTGGGTTGTCCCAACTCACTGGAGTATTGCATTTCCTACCATACAAGGCTTCAAATGGGTTCATTCTCAATGAATTTTGATACCCATTGTTATATGCAAACTCAACCAAGTGTAAGAAATCTTCCCACTTAGATGGCTTGTCCATCACATACATTCTCAGCATGTCTTCAATTATTCGATTTACTCTCTCTTTTTTCCCATTTGTCTGGGGGTGATATGTTGTGCTAAAGTTTAGATTTGTGCTAAATCCTTTAAACAATCCACTCCAGAAGTTGGAGGTAAACTTTGTATCTCTATCCGAGACAATTTTCCTAGGTATCCCATGAAACTTAGCAATTTCCTTCATGAAAATTTCTACAACATTAGTCGTTGTATGCGTTGTCTTCACAAGCACAAAATGAGCATCCTTTTTTAATTTGTCAACCACCACCATGATTGAATCATGTTGCTTATTCGTTCTGGGTAATCCCATGATGAAATCCATGGTGATCACTTCCCATTTATTCTTTGGAATTGGCAATGGTTGCAGCAAACCCGCTGGGTGCATATGCTCAACCTTCACCTCCTGACATTCCATACATCTAGTGATGTAATCAACAACATCCTTCTTCATTCTGGGCCAAAAGAACTGGCTTCTTATTGTTGTAATTGTTTTCTGGTAAACGAGATGTCCAGCATAAGGAACATCATGCATTTCCTTTAGTACCACATTCCTTAGTTCTCCGGAACTAGAAACATACATTCTATTTTTATGCATGAGTAATCCATCTTCTTTTATCTCATACTCCTTTATTTTCTGCTATACATCTTCTTGTTGTAAGTTTTCCTTTACCTGTAGGTAATGCTGATCTGTAACAGACCATCTAAAATTCTTCTCTTCAAGTCTGACTGATGCATACTAACAACAGTAGCATGCATGAGATGCACTCTCCTACTAAGTGCATCGACAAATTTATTCTCCTTTCCCTTGATATGCTTGATATCGAAGTCATACTCACTTAAAAATTCCATCCATATTGTTTTCCTGGCATTCAAGGTCAACTGTTCAAAAATATACTTCATATTAGTGTGGTATGTTCTTAATTCAAATTTCTTCCCCATGAGATAATTCCTCCACATCCTCAAGGTGTGAACAATGGCAACAAGTTCCAAGTCATGTGTGGCATAGTTCCTCTCATGTTTCTTAATCTTTCTGGACTCATATCCAATGACATGTCCATTTTGCGTGAGGATTCCCCCAATTCCTTCCTTACAAACGTCCGCACATACCACAAAAATTTCATTTGGGTCAACAATATTTAACACAGGTGCACTAGTAAGTAATTCCTTCAACAAATTAAAATTATTTTCACGCTTGAGTGTCCATTCAAATTTAGTTCCCTTCTTTTGCAAAGAAGTGATGGAATGAGCAATCTTAGAGAACCCTACTATGAAACTTCTGTAGTAGCCATCTAATCCCATAAAATATCTGACGTCTGACACATTTATGGGTGTTGGTCACCCTCTAATGGCTTCGATCTTCTCTAGGTCTATTGTTATGCCTTGCTCTGAAATAATGTGTCCCAAGTAATGGATATGCTTTTGATAAAAGGAACACTTACTCAACTTGGCATACAAATGATGTTCTCTCAGTACTCACAATATCAATATTAAGTGATGTTCATGCTCCTCTTCAGACTTAGAATAGATAAGTATGTCATTTAGAAATACTATGACAAACTTGTCCATATAATTTTTGAATATGCCATTCATTAAGCACATGAAGACAACTGGTGCATTGGTTAGTCCAAATGGCACCACTACAAATTCATAATGCCCATACCTGGTCCTAAAGGTTGTCTTATGAATGTCTTCTTCCTTGATTCTTACCTGATGGTATCTTGCCCTCAGGTCAATCTTTGAAAATATCTTTTCTCCTCTTACCTGATCAAAGAGGTCAACAATTCGGGGTAGCGGATACTTGTTCTTTATAGTGTACTTGTTTAGCTGTCGAAAGTCAATACACAGCCTCAAGATTCCATCCTTCTTTTTGACAAAAAGTACTGGTACTCCCCAAGTGAATCACTTGGACGTATGTACCCTTTCTTCAACAATTCCTCCAACTACATTTGCAATTATTTTAACTCTCGTGTGCTCATTCTGTAAGGTGTTTTTGACATCGGGGCGGCTCTTGGCACTAAATCAATTGAGAAATCTATCTCCCTTCTTGGTGGAAATCTAGGTATTTATTGGAATACATCCTCAAATTCCTGTAGTACCAAGAAATCTTCAAGGCTTGGCCCTTCATATTATCTGGCTCTTCCACATGAACTGCATACAATTGAGATCCTTTTCTAAAACATATTTTTAGATGTAAGGATGAAATCTCCCTTATAGAGATGGGTCTTGGAACTCCTTTCGCAGTGCTCTGTTTTCCATTTCCATCAAGACATGTAAATGTATTGTTATGACAATCTAGGAAAGCATGCTGCTTTTCCAACCAATCCATCCCAATCAGAACATCATAAGACCCCAATGGTATGATATTTAGATCAGTAATAGTATTTACACCATTAAGACTTATGGAACAACTTCTGACCATATCATGGATTCTTCTTTTAGTTCCAGTGGCTAACTGAACCAAACTTGCTTTTCCAAGTTTACTTTTCTCCAAATGTAATCTATCCACTATCTTAGGATCAATGTAGCAATGACTTTCTCCTGAATCAATCAAAATATTAATAAGTTGATTTATGATCTTACCTTCCACCTCGATCATATTGGACTGGTACTTTTCTTGTCAATAATTTAATGCTGCATAGATTCTTCCCATATCTTCGACTGTTGTAGCCTCTTGGATGTTGTGCACAATGTTCACTCTATCTTTTCTGTGTGGGAAATCCTTGTACATGTGATCTTCCTTGCATCCCCAGCATTGGATTGTTGGTCTTCCCCTTTTTCCTAAGGAATCTTCCTTCTTGAAATCTCCGTTAGCATACTGATCTTGATTATTTCTATTAGTCTCATTCCTATTGAAGGGAGGTTTGAATCCTTTCCTCCTCTGATCGGACTTCGTATTTTTCTTGTCCTTCCAAGATTTCTGCAGGGATTCTCTTCCCTGGCCTTGCTCATATAGGTATTTATCCTTCCTGATGGCCTCAGTCAAGGTCTTGGGTTCATCATACTTGATCTTTTCCTTATAAAAGGATGACAATCCACTTAGAAATCTCTGTATTTTCACTTTCTCATCACCAATGAACCTGACATTTTAACAATCCCTAGAACTTCTTCTCATACTATGCCATAGTCATGCTTCCCAACCTGAGTTCAAAGAACTTCTTCATTTTCTTGTCATATAAATGCTCTGAGAGGTACTCCTTTTGGAAGTACTTCTTGAACTATTTCCAAGTGATCCTACTTTCATTAACATGCTCCACTTGCTTCATTTGGTCCCACCACATTGAAAATTTCACGTGTAAATGGTAGGTGGAAATCCTGGCTTCCACGTTTGATGAATAGTTATTCAACTGAAAATATCTTTGGAGCCCAAGCAACCATGCTTCGACATCATCTTCCCTTTCTCTTTCTCCATCGAAGGAAGGTGGCTTGAGTTTCCTTAGCTCTCCTTGCAAACTATCTACCTCTTGTTTCCTTCTTTGTTGCCTGACAGGGGACACCTCTGGACTGCTTATGGGATCATCCGATGCATAAATATTTCTTTCTGAGTAAGGAGGCAAGTGGTGTCTATGAGCTCTGCTAGCACTTCTGGAATAACCAACTCTTCCATGATCATTTCTCCTTTCATGAGACATGCCTTCTTCCTCTTGTCTTGAGTTTGATCCCTTCTTCGTTTTCCTCTGCAACTGATTCAAGATCTGAAAAACTTGAGCATTTATCTAACTTTTCTCTCTCAACAATCTCTCATTGTCTTCTTTGTAGCTTTTCACTTCCATCTTCAAGATTCTTACCGTTTCTATTTATGTTTCCTTCTCTCCTTTTCCCTTGCATCAATTGGACTCTTTATTTGCATTACCAACTCTAGTATTTTGGCCTTCGACCTCCTTATCATGACTGGAGGCTCCCTCGCCTTCTTCCATTTCCTCAATACGCATCCTGAGTTGATGTGCTTAAGCCCCTTAATTCTACAAAATGTGCAAGCGACCATTTTGTTGGAATTATGCATAAGATAAACAAAATTTCCAAACCATGCTACATGTCTCTTTCTTCTTTTTTGTTCATGGAGACCATATCCCCATTCTCCAAAAATAACAATGTCCTGTTATCCTTGGCTGACACAAAATTTCATCCTGTGTAGGCGCTTCCTTCAAACCACCTTCCCAGGTGACCACGACTAGATATTGCGACTAAATCCTTCCTTGGCACCTTTCTGTCTTGAAAAAAACCAATTCGGCCCTTATCCCTCCATCCTTCAGCTCTCAATTTGCATATGACCACGGCCATGACCCTGCGCTTAGCTAAAAAATCACCTTTCTAGAGCTTCGAGACTTCAGAACTTTTAGCCAGGACTGGATCAATGATCCTGATCCTCCTTCATGATCAATAATCGAGATCCACTTCGGGACTCCGCGCTTTGGGAGTCTCAAATTTTCTCGCTTGCCTCCTCTGGGAATTCTTTTACCTGGAGTTCATGATTTGTCTATGCATGTCTTCCCACAGATCAATGGTTGTGAATCGCTTTGACTCTTCAGGCTTTGGAAGTTTCAAACTTCTCTCTTGTACTTTCTCCTAGAGTGCTTTCACCCGAAGTCGATGATCCTTCGACGTGTGTCTTTTAGAATCAATGATCGGTATGTACTCCGACCTTCAAGCCTTTGGGAGTTTCCGACCCAACTTAAACTGTCACATCTTTCCCCTTTGGAGTGCCTAATCTCTAGACTGCACAATCTGTCACCACGTGGTGAAATGCTAGAAGCGAACACGTGTCACGTTCTAATCGACTTTTCAATATTCCAAATCCTCAAATATTACTGACATGTGGCACAAATACCGTGTGTCCAAGTCATCCCAGGTGATGTCCATAAGCCACATCACTTCAGAATTCCTGGGTCCACATCACCTCCAGATGACGTCATCGTGCCCCATCACTTCATCTCTTTGGGCTTCGATACTTCGAGAGTTTTCATACTATCACACTTCCAATTCTCCCAAACCCCGAATTCTCGAACTGGCCAATCGGTTGCCATGTGTCCTCCTGGATCAGATGACTAATATTCACTTCAGGTCTTCACCCGAAGTTCACAGATCTGCTCCATGTGTCCTCCTCAATCTAACGGCTATGTTTTAATTCGGGGCTCCGGACTTCGTAGATCTCAAACTTCAACCTTTTTCCTTAGAAAAAATTGCTTTTGTCCAAAGCTCGTGATATTTTGACACATGTCTCCCACGGATCAACGACTATGATTCCTTCAAGACTCCAGAGTCCGGAAATCTCAAACTTCAAAAATCTATCTAGCCCTACTGGGTTTTATTCAAAGCCTTGGATATGGTGACACGTGGCTCTCGGCAGATCGACGACCGAGATCATTTTGAGTCTTCGGGTTTCAGAAGTCTCAAACTTCAAACCCCTTCCTTGCTCACTTTTTCTTAGAGTGTTTTATCTGGAGCATGCGATCGGTGGACATATGTTTTCCTACAGATCGATGGTTCCCAACTACTTTGGCTCTTTGGAGGTTCGTCGTTCAAGCTCTAACATGTCACATCATTGCATGCCTTTCAATTTGTGGGGCCACGCATAAACGATTTGGAGTAACCATATTTTCGCCCCGCAATTCTCCTGACACTGACACATAACCCCTTGGCGAAATCGTGGTTTGGATTGTGGGACTGCCTTGGGAAATTAACCCCATGCAACTTGGTTCCCTGCAATGCCTGCTAGTTGTTGATCTCTCTCTCCAATGGGATCCAACGGTCATGACCTTAACCTTGATTCCCTTTTATTGAATGACCCTTGTTCACCTGTCCTCTGATCCAATGATCCCAGATCTCTCCTGATCCTACAGTGGCGATCGCTCTCGAATTCAAAAGGAACGGTCACGATCCTTCGAACCCTTACATAGGATCTATGAAGTTCTATCTCCTACGTATCTTCTGCAATGCCATTCCTCCTGAGCTTTTCAATTTCACGATCAAAGTTTGATCTTGACCATGAGACTCTGACCAATAGACCCGGCCCATACCAGCCCAGTGTTTGAACCTGAGGCTCTGATACCAATCGGTAACATACCCCGCCAGCCACAGGCCGGGGTGTGCTACCTACAAGCCCACCCTTGGACTTCTTTCTCATACCGATACCTTCTTTATTTATTAAAGATGCATAAGATAAGAGAATTAATGACATGCACAGTAATATCCAGCAAGCATGCATGTTCTAAAGATTTAATTAATGATAATTAAATATACAACGGAAAAACATTCATACACAGTTAATAATATCACAACGAAGAGAACTTATCTTTATGAAAGATGACACCAACTGGCTACAGACCAAGGACATTCCACCCAACCATAGACACTATTGCTTGAAATATCAACAACAATATCACCCCCAAGCCAGGGCTATGAATCCACAAGGACGGTTCCAAAGTGAACTTGGATTCCCATACCAGCCAGCTCTCAAGGTCTCACAGGGTTCCCAACACTCACAACAATCCAAGTACCCATCTCTCTTCTACCCAGCCTGCACCATCCGAGAGAACAAACCTCCACATTTCTTTGCCATGTAGTTCCTCAGGCAGTCCTTCTCCTTATTCGGGCATCCAGTGCAACTGGTCCAGAATATCAATGCTGGAACTCTCAGGACTCACAGTTGTGAGCTATGTTGGACACAGGCAACTGCATCTCAGACATTTAGGACTCAAGGCACGACTGGATCACACCAGCGACCACTACAGCCAACTATCCTGTGGTTAATTCTTTCGCAGTTCGGTCCCCCTTCCCGAGACCAATACGTAGGTGAGGATGGATGGAGGAGGTAGGTAAGTGCATGTGAGTGTGTGAGGGTAAGAATGAGGTAACACAAAGGTGACAGAGAGGACAAGCCAATGACCAACCCCACAATCGGACCAGGGGCGGTTTTAAGTATGTTCGTGGGGAAATCAAGAACCTCCTGGCCTTCCTAAGAATATGACGTAACCGATTCACCCCTTTAGGCAAAAAAGGTAATTAACATAGGAATAAACATTTAGCCTCTCAAGCCCCCTCTCTTGTGGAATCATAGCCCCTTATAGCTCTAGTCCTTGTCTGTCTAGCAGCCAACGATGTGTTTATTATTAATAATGATCAAAGCATTACATTTCTTGGGCATACTGGCCCTTTAAATAATTGTTTGAGCACTCAGGCCTCTCAACATTGTAACAATACATTATTTAAAATGGGGGTTCAGAACCTGGGGTGTTACAAGAAAATAACTTGTACACATTTCTGATTCTTTTACTATCTGGTAGATACATTTTCTATGAAAATTGACTATGTTTTTGAGAAAACTCTACATGCTAGAGGTGGAATTCCTTTTCATGAGCCTCCTTCTTGTCTAAGAATTTATAATATCTAAAGGAACCGATCGAAAGAATCAGAGCCTCTTTTGAAAATTAATCTACTTTAGTGTCCATCTCACGGAGAAAATGGGTGAATCTGATCCACTTGAAAGAACGAATATCCTCCCTGATGTCCCGAAGGAGAGAGTTGAGTCTAATATTCGAAAAGGAATTTTTTTATTTTCTCAGTCAATCACAATTTTGGAGTGTCTCATGACTTGAAGTTTTTTTGTCTTCTTTACCTAATATTGTTTCCAATAAAGTCCATAAAGCTATGAGCTCATCCCTATTATTTGTGCCAGAGCATGGAGCGTAGTGGATGTGAATATAGTAGTTGTGATGTAAGACTAAAAAAACTCCAACTCCACACACCGGGGGGTGGCCTTGATTGGCCCCATCAAGGAACCCCCACGACACCCAAAAATCTATCTCAGGCATGATAGGAGAACGATATTTCTTAGGCTTCTGATCCAAAACAAACTCTTTAGAAAGATTTATTATTGAGCCTACAACCACTTCGAGGGGAATCTCAATATCCCTGAATATGCCAAAATTCTAAGCCTGCCACAAAATGATTATCAAGAAGCATGACATACTCTGAAATGATTGGATTGATTTATCCTCTAGCTAGAGTTTGAAACATTCCTCCAGGATTTGAATATTCTAGTGAGTCGAAGGCTTGAGTTCATTTCTCACCGTCGGTTAAATGCTTTCTGCATGGACACAATTAATAAAAATATGAGAGATCGATTCTTCATGAGATTTACAAAGGGCACATCTGCTTGGTCTAACCCAACCTCTCTTGAGACCTATGTCCCATGTTACAATTTATTATTTAAAGACAACCATAGTGTTATTTTATTAATTAAGGGTTCTTTCAATTTCCATAAGGGTTTCCACCACCGCCATTTTTCAACCGGTCCAGTATCCTCCATCTAGGATTTGTAGCCTAGTTTGGTCATATATACACTAATTTTTGTGTTTTTTGACCAACATGGGGTGTCTTGATCGTCTTTGGACATATGAATAAAATTTGAGACAAAGGTATCCACTAAAACATTCCATTCCTACTCCACGACCCTCTCCAAGCCTAGGGAAGTGATGGATTTCCACCCATCTTGACCCTTGGGCTGCGGGGAAATTGTTTTTTCATACGATAAAGTGAACATTCCTACATTGCATAGGGACAAAAGTAGAGGATGATAAAAATGATAAGCATTACCAACACCTATCCATGGATCCTCTCAAATGTGTAAATCGTCTTCCATTTCCCACCTTCCAGGCCAACCATTTCCCAACTAGGGGGAAAGTTGATACCAATGATTTCCATACGATCGATCCTTTTACAAGCTTACGAGGGTACCTAAACTAGTCCAACATCAACATTATTGGGATATATTTGGAATTCATTACCCTCCCCTAGCGAGTCTCACAATCTACAAGTCTCCATGAGTTTTTGGTAGTAAGATACTTGGCGAAGATAAAGATGTTTTCATGGCCTCATCCCCCCAATTCCTTGGGGGTGGCTAGTTTTCTCCATTTGACCAGGTGAACCCGACCATAAATACATGTTCCTAACCAAAAGTATTGATAACTCACTTTTCAAATTTTAGTTAGGATGCAATGACTTTAGAAGGACAAGTCTGCCACCTCTGGATAGCAAGCGATTGACCTAGAGAGAGATGCAACCTTCCACCTTTTTTACCATCCATAACCAATATTTATATCGATAATTATTTGGATTAAGGTGGAAACCTAGATACTTGAGGCCAGACTCAATTGGTTTGACTTGGAAAGGGAAAAGAGTTTGTATCTATTCTTGTTCTTGTGTGGGGATGGAAGAAATAAGGATGCAATATTTATCTTTGTTTATTTGCATTCTTGTGGCTCTATAGAAAAGGTCGATTACATTCTTCAAAATAGAGAGATCCCTTGAATTACGTTTAGTAGCACATAAAATGTCATCAACAAACAAGTGGTGAGAGATAGATTCTTGTTCTAAAACTTTTATGCCTCTGATTTATTTGAATCTTATTGCCTCTTGAATAATCTTTCTTAGGGCATCAACGATCAAAAGGAAAAGAAAGGGGGAGAGAAGGAATCCTTTCCTTAGACCGTGTATCACTTGAAAAAAAACTAGATGGAGCACCATTGATAAGGACTGCAAAGGAGACTATTGGATACAACCCATTATCCAATTTACAAATGGGATAGCCATTCCTAGCTAGATGATAACGAGGCATAGATAGGTCCAGTTGACCCTATCATATGCCTTTGAAATATCTAGTTTAAGAACAACTATGAATTGAGAAGAAATTTTTGCAATATGGAGCACTTCTTGGGTAACATAAATGACATCATGGATTTCTCTGTTTCTTAGGAAATGAAATCACTCAGAATAAGATTCAGTCTCATTGCAGTTAGCATTTCTATTATTTTATAGACAACGTTACAACAAGAAATGGGCCTATAGTTTCAAAAGGACATCTTGTTCTGAACTTTCGGTATTAAAGCAAGAAAGGTTGAGTTGAAAGAGCCTTTGATATTACCCAACGACGAGGATTCAAAAACTATTTTGAGAAGATCATATTTGATTATTTCATAGAAACTAATATTGAATTCAACTATAAATCCATCCAAGATGGGGATTTTCCCTCTTTGCATAGAGAAAAGTGCAGAGTGTACCTCCAATTTTGACACCTCCTCTCCAAGGGTTTGGTTCATTTCTTCGTTGAACATCGGCTGGAACTTAGATACAACTTATAAAATATCTTGAATGGGGCACCCCTGAGCTTCTTTAAATAACAACTCAAAGTATCGTGCACCCTCTTGAACGTTCTCTATAAAAGAGATGACCAAAGAGATGTTGGAGGAATTGATCTCCCATATTGTATTCTGATTTTTTCTAATATTGGCGTATTGGTGAAAATACTTGGTGTTATTGTCTCCATCCTAGAGCCATAATGCCCAGATTTTTATCCTCCACAATTGTTCATATTTCTCCAATATGTGATGACAGGAATCCTATAACACTCTTAGATTTTGGAGTTGGGATTTTGAGAGGAAGCCTTCTTCCAGTTCCGAGTATAGAAGGGAAATATTTTCTTCATTTTCCATTAACTCTTCTTTTTACTTGATGATGTAATATTTAAGACACACTTTTATGGAGAATTTTACCCTAGCCAAATTTACCGCGAACTGACTCATCAATGGGGTTCCATGAGATGGTGAGAGGTGGATCCAAGAATTTTCCACTAGCACCCTGAAATCCTCTTCTACTAGCCAAGATGGATTAAACTTAAGAGGGGAAGGAGGAATTTCATTGTTGGTAGAAGTGGTGAGCAATATTGGTCTATGGTATGAGCAATATTGGTCTATGGTATGAACAAGCACCTTCCTCTACAATGGATTTAATTATAAAACCACCTTCTACTAGATCTTTTGATAACATAAACATGTCCGGTCTTTTGGACACTAAGTTTTCTCCAGTTCTAAAATTCATCCAAGTAGGGACAAACTTGATTGATTCAATATCCACTAAGTGGAGTTTTTAAAAAAAAGAGGAGAAGAAGTTGCTATGTGGGTATTTCCTAAGGTGGGATCCTGATACTTCTCAAAGATAAAGAGTCAAATTCAAGTGCCCACCCACCACGATAAAGGGGTCATTTAACAAGCCTGCTTCCTCTAAACCTTTCCAGAAGGGGATTCGGTCTTGATAAGACCTTTAAAACTGACCACGTTAAAGATGGTTCCTAAGTCCTTCAATTCCAACTTGACTAAAATGGATGAATGATAAAATGAGGAAGAGGTGGATTTACAAGACGAGTTCCAGCCTGTAATCAGGCCTCCTGACATTCCATCTGCATCTACAAAACAAAAAGACCAATTGGTCAACCATTTTTCCAATATGGCTCTAATTTTAGAACCATCACACATAGTCTCCTAAAACATTACGACATCCATATTGAGGCTCCTGAGGAGTCTCTTTAGGGACAATTTTTTTGGGGTGCCCCCTATCCCCCTTATGTTGAAAGAGAGAACCTTCATTTAGAAGAGATAGGCAGGGCTCTCCCTGCTCTAAGGGCCCTCGTGACTGTAGTTTGCTTTCCTTTCTACATATTGGCTATGGCGCATTGTTGGGTTGTGAGAAGATGGGATTTCCTCACTACTGGGTTAGGTTGGTATGGATTGAGGGCTAGCCTAATTTTGGCAGGGAATAAATCACCTTTGAGTTCAAGAAGGAATGAAAAGAGTAAATATACTTTGGAGGTGACAAATTGTCACTAGGAGGTCGAGGGTCGACTAGGGCCACCTTCCTAGGGAGGGAAGGAGAAGAGGGCGAAGGACCATATTCTTCTAGAAAATAAGGAGAGAGGGGAGAAAGGTCAAGGAGAAGGAGAAGAGGAGGGAGGATGGGGATAGGACGAACCAGGGGCAAAGAGGAATAGGAAAGAAATTTTCCAAAAAATTCATTGGATGGGGGAGAAGAAACAAGGGAGGGACCAAGAAAATTCTTATGGACAACTTTTGCAGATGGATCCATTGAAATATGAATAGTCTCTTCCTTTGACACTAGGGGCGATGCTTTGTCCAATGTCTCATCATTGGGATGCAAGGAGACTGGGTGCTTGTGAGAATATTTTTTAATCCAAATCTTGGAGGGATTCCTGGTAATAAAGGAGGATTTGCATTGCGATTGAAGGTTTCCAACTTCATGGAACGTGAAGCATCAAAAGGGAAGCCTCCAATAATCCACCTTTTGATGCAAAACAAGATCTCCATAGACCAGGTCAACAGAGATGACCAAACCTTCTATGAGATCCACTTCTACTTGTATCCACCCCCATCTCCTGTCCATTTTTTTTCCCAGTCTAGTTGTAAGAAACCAAGCTTCCCTATTTTTCCACTAATAGCTTCTAGAGGTTCTTTAGTCCAAAATTCCAAAGGAATCCCAGGGAGTGTTTCCCATACTTTTGAAATCGCCATTAGTTGGATGGGTCGAAATCGATCGTCCACCTTTGTAATATTGAAAACCAGAGGGACCCCACCACCATTATCTTTCAAAATCCTGTCATTGTCTACATCTGAGTTAAATATAAAACATAGCCACCCCCTTGTCAAAACATGAAACAATGGAGAGTATCCAATCACTGGCTTCTAGTGTTGCTCGGTCATGCTCTAATTCTATTGAATATGAGCTGAATAATATACATAAGCTTCAACACACTAATATATACATATATATCATCATATTTTTCCATATAAAAAATGATCTAAATCATACCACAACCTTGTTATTAATAACATTTATTAAATATATGAAATTTGTGAAATAATGATGATACACGTCACCATTAATGAATATTCCTCACCTTAGTAATTTGTAAGGATTTTCAGAGGTTCAAGAGAAACTAGTGAACCATAGGATAATGTTCAAATTCCAAACCTACACAATAAGGTGTTTAAGATTTTTATGGGTGCATAGATTCATCATTTAGAATTACATCCTAAAATATTCAATCATAAAAAAGATAATTTGTTTTTTAATAAAATTTTTTTTGAAATTCTTTATTTTTTATCTACACAATTTTTATCAGTGCATAGATTCACCATTCATAATTAGATTCTAAAATATTAATCATATACATGAAAAAAATAATTTGTTTTTTAATAAAAACAAAATCTTGAAGTCCTCTACTTTTTTTTATCTTCACAATTGTGTAGTTTCCACTTCAACTTTATATTTGAGTTTCATAATTTTTTTTTTTATACAAATAAATATCAGAAATAAAATTTAATATACTTTATTATGGTTTATTTATATTTATGTTCTTTTTTAATTTTTTCATAAATTATGATTTAATTATATTCATTTTTTCTTTTAATTTTTCATGTATTATGTATTTTATTTTATTTGATCATTTAAGACTTATATTACTATGTTGTATTGCTTTATCTCTCTATATATGGGGAATGTGCTAAAACTTATTATAATTCAGTGTTCAATTAGCATTGAAGACACATATTTCTTGCTATATTAAGAGAAATTCCTTCACAAATGTATGTAGGTTTTACATTGTTATTCTCCTTACTACAAACAAATATATATCTTCCTATGGATTGTAATATTGTTCAAATGGTTTTTATCTTAGTTTTTTCTATGGTTAAGTGAAATTTTATTTCTCACGTTCAGTTCAATTGCTTTTCATAGATTTTCTTGTGTATTTTTTTTTATTATTTTATTAAATAATATTGTATAGTCAAAAAAAAAAAAAAAAAAATTATGATAGTGAAATTTGTATATAACATACAAATTGACACTTATAATTCTGCTAAAAAAACATTAAAATAACATACTTCCTTGAACACAAAAAAATAATAAACTACATAAGAAAATCACTCTAAACTATATTTATTTAATAAAATATTTAATTTAATTTAAATTTAACCATCATCATTTACTATGAATAATAATAATTAATAAATTAACAATATTCAAAATATTTAAAATTAAGTTAATAAGCATGCCTATCATGGACTTTTTTAATTAAAAAGCATAAATGTGTGGGTTATAAGGTGCGATGTATTTACACTTAATATTTATTGAATAAGATATTTTATTTAATTTGAATTTAAATTTCACAAAACAAAAACACTTTTCCATTCT